>BJKM01000741.1:126063-297892 GCA_015082035.1 Chaenogobius annularis
GCGTCGTGTAAAACCGTCGGAAACAGCCACACTTAATTTACCAGTTTGAAGTCACAGAGTATAGGGACGATGGACCGCCCACACACCAATCAACCAGCTCCAAAAAACAAGCTCAGCGAAGCGGGACGGAGGCTGCAGCCGGCAATTACACAACATCTTGAGACCGTTTTTAATAGACGGTTTGGACCGGGTGTGTTGACCGGTTTGGGACCGGGTTTGGACCGGGGTTTAGAGCGGGTGTTGACCGGGGTTTAGAGCGGGCTTGGCGACCGGGCTTGGACCGGGCTTGGACCGGGCTTGACAGGGTTTTGGACCGGGTTTAGGCGGGTTTGGAGCGGAGTCTTTGCGAGCGGGTTTGGAGCAGGGTTTGTACGGGTTTGGACGGTTTGGACAGGTTGCCGTATGGTTTAGAGCCGCGTTAGACCAGGGTTTAGACCGGTTTAGATCTGATGTTAACGAGCGAGTTTTAGGCGGGTTTGGACCCAAGTTTTTACCGGTCTTGGACCGAGTTATGTACCGATTGACGGTTTGTACCGGTTTGGACGGGTCTTTAGACTGTGTGTGGACCAGTTTAGAGCGGGTTTTGGACCGGTTTGGCCAGGTTGGATGCGGAGTGTTGGACCCGGTTTTTAGACACGGTTTAGACACGGTTTAGACACGGTTTTGGGTAGACGTTTAAAGCCGGGTCTTGGAACGGTGTGGACCAGCTATAGAGCGGGGTTTAGACCGGGTCTTAGACCGGGTTTAGACCGGGGTGTTAGAGCTGGTTGACGCTTAAGGAGTGTGTTAGCAGTGTGTTTGGACCGGGTTTTGAACCAGGTTTAGAGCCGGTTGGACGGGTTATTAGACCGGCGTTTGGAATCTGCCATACAGCAGGTTTTAAACTGGTTTAGGAGCGTGTTTTGGACCGGGTTGGCATTGGGTTTAGAGGGCAGGTTAGAGCAGTGGTTTGGACCGGGTTTAGAGCGGGATATAGATCGGGTTTAGAGGCAGGTTATACTGGGTTGGACCGGGTTATAGAAGTGGTTTCGGAGCCTGGACTTGGAGTGTGTGCACCAGGTTGGACCAGTTTGGACTCAGGTTTGGACCGGCTTCTGGACTGCTTATAGCGGTTAAACGGATTTAGGCGGGTAGACGGGTTTAAACCAGGTTAGAGCGGCGTTTAAACCAGGTTTAAACCTAGGTTTTGAGCAGGTTTAGAACGGTTTAGAGCGGTTGATTGGTTTTAGAGTGTGTTTAGACCGGGGTTTAGAGTGTGTTTAGACCCAGGTTTAGACCAGGTTTAGACCGGTTTTAGCTCTGCTGTAAAGAGCGAGTTAGGAAGCGGTGTGGACCAAGTTGTACCGGTTTTGGACCGAGTTGTACCGGTTTGGACAGTTTGTACGGGGTTTGGACGCGGGTTTTAGAGCGTGTCTTGGACCAGAAGTTTAGAGCGTGTTTGGACCAGGTTGGACCGGGTTTGGACCAAGGTTTTGACCAGGTTTGGACCCGGGTTGGATCTGGGTTTTGGGCCCAGGTTTGACCCGGTTTAGACAGCGGGTTCCTAGAGCTGGGTTTAGAGCGGTTAGTTAGAGCGGTTTAAACCAGGTTTAGAGCGGTTCTAAACCAGGTTTAGAGCGGGTTTAAACCAGGTTTAGAGCGGGTTTTGAGCGGTTTAGAGCGGTGTTTAAAACACAGGAAATTTTAGCGGGTTTTAAACGCAGGTTTAGAAGCGGGTTTCTTTTGTCATTTTCTTACGGGTTTTTTGTTTTACAAGATTAATTTGAAGTTAATAAAAGCAAACCGGTAATGACATTTTCATATTTCTTCCAGACATTCACGTGCAAGAAGAGGAGGGAAGATAGAGATAACAGGAAACATGTTTCAAGGATTCCAGACGTTTATGGTTGCCATGAGAAGAAGAAAGAAAATGGTTTATCGTTACTGCTGTGCAACACTTAATTGGCACGTTACGCGCTGTCAAACGTATCCGCAACTTACGGTCAAGTATGGGCAAGTTATGGGCAAAGTATGGCAAAAGTATGGTCAAAAGTATGGTCTCAAAGTTAGGTCATTAAAGTTCATGGTCAAACTTATGGTCAAAGTTATGTTAATCAAGGCAAAGTTCATGGTCAAACGTAGGCAAGTTAAGGGCAAAGTAAGGGCAAAGGTAAGGCAAAGTAATGGCAAAGTATGGGCCAAAGCTCAATGGCAAAGTTATGGGCAAAAGTATGGGCAAAAGTATGGGCAAAGTATGGCAAAGAATATGGGCGCAGAGGGTGTAGTAATGGGCAAAGAATGTGGCAAATATGGCAACCCCCAGAAGTTATGGCCAGTTATGGGCAAAGGATTTATGGCAACACGATATTGGCAAAGATATGGCATGCTGAGGAAGAACCCTGGAGTGAGGGAACCGGACAAAGTATTCCTGAGGCTTTGCTCCCTCTCGGCTCGTCCTGCTCGATCCCTCGCACAACTACTGTCTTTTTTCTATAGAGCAATATTGACAGCCAGAAGGTGGCTGTGAGGGTCACTCGCGAGACCTTGGCCCCATGTGGAGCATGTGGCCCTCGTAGACCCCGCCGATGATGCTACGATTCCCAGGCTCCAGGCTCCTAAAGGATCTAGGGGCCCAGGACGATGGCCTAACCGAGGCCGACACCAGAACAAACAGTGCAGTCGACCATTACAACCGCGCATATATTTCAGGTGCAAACGCATAGGACTTAACCTGAGCCCAAAGGAAACGGACTTCGCAGTTCATCAAACTCTGCAATGAGGCAAAGCGTCAGAGCTGGAACGTGATGTGAGCGTTCCTCCAGGGGGCGCCGTGCTCAGAATGTGGGAGTAAAGCATCAGGACACATCGTGAGTGACTCAGAGCCAGTGGTACCCCCTTGTCCCGCCCTTGGTCCCTCCCCCCACCGTCATCTCCCCTCCACCCCCTGTCCCTCCCTGGTCATCATCGCGCTAGGCGCCTCTACTGTCCCCCCAACCGTCCCCCTTCTGTCCCCGTTATGTTCCCTCCCTAATTCCCCTCCCTCCTCTTTGTCCCTCAAACCTTTGGTCTCGCTTTCCACTCGCTGCTCGTCTACTGTCCCTCCTGCGTCCCCTGCTGTCCCCCACTCCGGCTGTCCCCCCCTATGTCTCCCCCTGTCCCTCTGGTCCCTCCCCACCCGTTTTGTTTGTCCCTCCTCCACCTGGTCCCCCCCCGTCCCCCTCGTCCCCCCCCGTACCCCCTTCCTGTCCCCGCTCCCTTGTCCCCTCTCCCAATGTCCCTGTCCCCCCCTGTCCCCCGTCCCCCCCGTCCCCCCGCTGGTGAATCGGAGGCGACATGGCGTCCCTGTGTTGTCAGAACCTAAACTCACAGCCCTGACAGCTCCATAATGGCTTCCAGGAAGTCGGGCCAAAATAAAAACAGAGCAACATTTCCAGCCCAGTGAATCTGAAAGGTGCTTTTCCCACGTGAAAGGGAAAAATGTGGACTTCAGCATTCCAGCGTCGTGAGGTTAGGGCCGCGGCGCGAGCGCTCCGAGCGCCACCGAGTTTACACTGCAGCGGCGCCAAAACAAAACACGCCACCGAAGCACGCCGCTCGCACGCCGCCACAGAAGAACTCCCACCAGAACACTAACGAGGCCTTTAATGAGCCCCTCCAAAACAAAGACAGTGTACGACCTCATCGTGATGTCAGTGTTGGACGGTCAAACCATCGACTTTGAAAACACATTTTAAACAAATAAAGGTTTAAATCTGTGGCTGAAGCTTCTGGAGGGAGAATATTTATGTGTTTACTCGTACTCTTCATCACACTGGGCCAATGCCACTGCTCAAGCTCATGACGCGGGGGTTTGAAATGACTTTAATGCTCTCACATTTGCATGCTCAAACACATGATGAAAACATGAATGACTTTAAAGCCTCAGCACTGGTGAGCGCCGGGCGACAGAGGGAGAGTCATGACATAACCACACAATGGGGGCGTTGGCGTTAGCGTTAGCGTTAGCCTCCAAACACCACAAAAGGTCTGAGCTAAACGTGATGAACTGAAGACAAACTGAGACCACTGGAGCTTCTCCCAAACGGGCACCAAAGCCCCTCGGCCCAACGCAAAAACAGGAACACATTTAGTTCCACAAATATAGACATTTTTTTGTTTATTATTTATACTATATTTTATATAAATAAATATAGATTTTCATTCAAATGGGATAAAACGTTCTCGTAAACGTCAAACACACATTTTCTGTCACTTGATGAGGTCATGCTTCATTTTCAAATATTTACTATGAACAAACCCCCTTCCCCCCTCTCTCCCCCTCCCCTCTCCCCCCTGCAATATCTCACCCCTTTCCCCCTGATAGTCCTCTCACTCTCTTCTGTCTCCCCGCCCTCTCTCCCTCTGTGCTCCCCTCTCTCCCCTTGGAGTCTCTCCGCCTACTGAGTCTCCCCCCTCGCCCTCTGTGTCCCTACCCCCCCCTCTTCTGTTCCCCCCTTCTTCTTCCCCTCTAACATCTTAAAAAGTGTCTCATGCCCCCTCTAGCCCTCCTTCTGTCTTCTCCCCCTCTCTCCCCTCTGTGTCGTCTCCCCCCTCTCTCCCCTCTGTGTTCTCTCTCCGCATCGGGTCGGTGTCTACTCGCGCGCGCGCTCGTGTGGTGCTGCGTCGCCCCCCTGCGGGCTGGTCTCCCCTCTGTGGTCTCTCCCCCTCTCTCCCTCTGTGTCGTGCTCCCCCGCTCCTCCCCTCTGTGTCTCTCCCCTCTGGATGTCTCTCCCCCTCGGACGCTCTTGTGTCTCCCCCTCTGCTTCTCCCCCCCTCTCTCTACGCCCCCACCCTCGTTTCATAATAGTGTGTCCCGCCCCGCTTGTGTCTCCCCTCCCGCCAGCCACGCACGCTACCGACCTCTCGCCAGTATCCCCGCCTCGCTCCCCCCCCCTCTCCCTCTGTGGTCTCTCCCCCCCTCTCGGGATGCTCTCCCCCCTCTGCCTCCCACTCCGATTGATGATGTTCCGGCTCCCCCCCCTTCTCTCCCTCTGGTTCGGCATTGTCTCTCCCCCCTCTCTCCCCTCAGTTCACTCTTGTCTTCTCCCCCCTCTCTCCCCTCATCTAGTGTGTGTCTCTCCGACCCCTCTCGCTGTCTCTCCCCCCCCCTCTGTTTGTCTCTCTCCCCTCTGTGTTTGCCCCCCCCTCTGTGTCTCCCCTCTCTTCCCCTCTCTTGTTCTCCTCTCTCCCTCGGTGTCTCTCCCCGTCCCCTTCCCCCACCCTCTACTTATAGCTGTATGCTATCCCCGTGTCTCTCCCACCTGCCCCTCTCCCTCCTTCCTGTGTCTCTCCCCACCCCCTATCTCTTCCCTCTGAGTCTCTCCCACTCTGTGGTTCGCACTTGAAGTCTCCCCCTCCTCCTCCCCTCTGTGTCTCTCCTCCCACTCTGTGTCTCTCCCCTCTTCCCGCTCTGTGTCTCTCCCCACCGTCTCTCCCCTGTGTGCTTCCACCCCCCTGCTGTGTCTCTCCCCCCTCTCTGTCTACTCCCCCCTCTGTTATGTCTCTTCCCCCCCTCTTCCCCTCTGTTTGGGTCTCCCCGCTCTCCCTCTGTACATCGTCTCCCCCCCTCTCTACCCCTCTGTGTCTCCCCACCCTCTCTTCTACCTCTGCCTGTCTCTCACCCCTCTCCCCTCTCGTGTCTCTCCCCTCTCCCCCCTCTGGTGTACTCTCCACACCCCCTCTCCCCCTCTGTGTCTCTCCGGGGGCCGACAGATTGGAGTGGCTTCGGCACAGACATGCGACAGTATTCTTGTGTTTGTCAGACTGAATGTGCTGTGCCTTTTGGAGCTCTTTTAAACCATGTGTGTTCCTCATGCTCAAAGGAAGCCCCACGGCCACCTACGGCCCCACCTACGGCCCACCCTGGCCCACCTACGGCCCACCTACGGCCCACTACAAACCCAACTTTATTTGACATAGTACACATTTTACCAACATGTAGGTCTCCAAAATATTGTTTTCGAGAGAACGCAACATCAATAAAGCAACGCACGAAGTCAAACAGAGTCGAACAGTCAAATCCATAAAAAGTCGGAGAAATGAAACTTATTTGTCTCGACGGGGTCGAAACGCCAGCAGAGTATTGCAGTATTTGTGTGGGACACCGAGAGTATTGCAGTATTTGTTGGGGACACCGGAGAGTATATGCAGTATTTGTGTGGGACACAGAGAGTACTGCAGTATTTGTGTGGGACACCAGAGAGTACTGCAGTATTTGTGTGTGACACCAGAGAGTATTGCAGTATTTGTGTTGGACATCAGAGAGTACTGGCAGTATTTGTGTGGGACAAAGAGAAGTATGCAGTATTTGTGTGGGACAACCAGAGGAGTATTGGTGCGCGTATTTGTGTGTGGACACCTAGAGAGTACTGCAGTATTTGTGTGGGACACCAGAGAGTACTGCAAGTATTTTGTGTGGGACAGAGAGAGAGTACTGCAGTATTTGTGTGGGACACCAGAGAGTATTGCAGTATTGTGTGGGACCCAGAGAGTCTTGCAGTATTGTGTGGGACCCAGAGAGTATTGCAGTATTTGTGTGGGACACCAGAGAGTATTGCAGTATTTTGTGTGGGACGCCAGAGAGTATTGCAGTGTGTGGACCACCAGAGAGTATTGCAGTATTTGTGTGGGACATCCAGAGAGTACTGCAGTTTTGTGTGGACACCAGAGAGTATGCAGTATTTGTGTGGGACACCAGAGAGTATTGCAGTATTTGTGTGGGACACCAGAGAGTACTGCAGTAATTTGTGTGGGACACCAGAGAGTATTGCAGTATTTGTGTGGGACACCAGAGTACTGCAGTATTTGTGTGGGACCACCAGAGTGCAGTATTGTGTGTGGGACACCAGAAGTATTCTGCAGTATTTTGTGTGGGACACCAGAGAGTACTGCAGTATTTGTGTGGGACGCCCAGAGAGAGCAGTATTTGTGTGGGACACCAGAGCTGCTGCAGTATTTGTTGTGGGACAGCCAGAGAGTACTGCAGTATTTGGTGTGGGACGCCAGAGAGTATTGCAGTATTGTGTGGGACGCCAGAGAGTGGTATTTGTGTGGACGCAGAGAGTATTGAGTATTTGGGACACCAGAGAGTATTGCAGTATTTGTGTGGGACGCAGAGTATTGCAGTATTTGTGTGGGACGCAGAGAGTATTGCGTATTTGTGTGGGACTCGCACGGAGAGTATTGCAGTATTTGTGTGGGACGACCAGAGAGTATTGCAGTATTTGTGTGGGACGCGGAGAGTATTGCAGTATTTGGTGTGGGAGCCCAGAGAGTATTGCAGTATTTGTGTGGGACGCCGGAGTAGTATTGCAGTATTGATGTGTGGACGACGCCAGAGAGTATTGCAGTATTTGTGTGGGACGCGGAGAGTATTGCAGTATTTGTGGAGCCAATTTGCAGTATTTGGACGACCGAGAGTACTGCAGTATTTGTGTGGGACGCCAGAGAGTATTGCAGTATTTGTGTGGGACACGGAGAGTACGAGTATTTGTGTGGACACCAGAGAGTAGTGCAGTATTTGTGTGGGACACCAGAGAGTATTGCAGTATTTGTGTGGACACCAGAGAGTATGTGCAAGTATTTGTGTGGGACACCAGAGAGTACTGCATATTGGTGGACGCCAGAGAGTACTGCAAGTATATGTGTGGGACGCAGAGAGTACTGCAGTATATGTGTGGACGCCAGAGAAGGCAGTATTTGTGTGGGACCCAGAGAGTATTGCAGTATTTGTGTGGGACGCCAGAGATAGTACTGCAGTATTTTGTGTGGGACGCCAGAGAGTACTGCAGTATTTGTGTGGGACGCCAGAGAGTATTGCAGTATTTGTGTGGACGCCAGAGAGTATGCAGTATTTGTTGTGGGACGAACCAGAGAGTATTGCAGTATTTGTGTGGGACACCAGAGAGTATTGCAGTATTTGTGGTGGGAACGCCAGAGAATATTGCAGTATTTGTGTGGTCCTGCTCCCCCCGAGCCTCAAAATGTTCTACCTGTGACGTGGTTCTGAGGTCTCCAGACTCGTTCTGAGCATTCCTGCGCGGCGGAATTAGCCTGACTGAGGCAAGCTAGCTTTTGTTTCTCCGAGTAATTCCTTCTGCTGCCAGTAGATGGTCGGAGGTTTGATTCCGCTCGGACCAAGTTCTGTGGTGTCCTTAGGCAAGGGTTAGGGTGTGTGTGAGTGTGTGTGAGTGTGTGGGTGATGAATCTTATTACTGATATTGTATGTTTATTCAGCGTATTTTTAAATATTATTATTATTATTATTATTATTATTATTATTATTATTATTATTATTATTATTATTATTATTATTATTTATTATCTATATTTTGTAAACACAGACATTGCAAATAGCCAATAAACAAAAATAAAGGGCATTTTAAATACATACATTTTGCCTCCGGGGCCCAGTAGCAGATGGCCCGCGTCCCGGTGTCTGGCCCGCCGGCGGTTGGTTGCCGCTTGTTAACGGTCCGCTATGAAGAGGCGGGCTTCTCAGTTCTGACGTTTCGAACAGGAAGTCGGTGGTCCTGTTTCAGATGAATATTGTGATTGTACAGCGAGTTCTGCACATTTATTTTGCACTTTTACATCAAGGACCACTCACCCATTCACACGCGGGTGGTGGGGGTGGGTTGGGTGGGGTGGGGGGTCCCTGTCTCCCCTCTTTCTGTTCCAGTTGTATTTGTCGTCTGGTGTTTCGGCCCCTGAGACGTTCACGTCCATAAACAAATACAATTTAACTCGTCCTCAAACCTGCTCCCCCTCTCCCCTCTTCTCCCCCTCTCTCTCTCCCCACCCTCCACCTGTTGAAGGTCCTCCCCCCTCCCCCTCCTCCCCCGCCAGCCCCCGGCCCGCCCCTGAAAGCCACAGACGTGTTGCGTAACGCGCGCACAAAGGCAGCGAGGGGGAGCGTGGAGAGTGGATGGAGAGATAAATAGATGCATGCGCTTTCTTTTCAGGAAGCGTTCTAAATAAAACAGCGACTGCTTTATTTTTTTCTCGTGTTTTTGATTTGGATTTTTTTGCCCCCCTCCGTCTCCTCCGCCCACTTGACGTCTGGCCGCTCCAGCGACGCGTACATTCGGTGGGACGGCCTCGGGAGTCGTTCAGGAGGAAAGCAAAAGGCATTTCAGGTTCTGTTTGCTTTTCCCGATCGGGTCGAGGTCGTCGCTAGGGCGTCGCTGCACATTTAAAGGGGATGTATAACGCTAAATAAGACACGCCCACTGCTCTGTACGCTAGTTTTATTCATTAAAGGACACATATTCTGCGTTTTTTGTATTGTTCTTGCCCTTCAAGCACGTTTTAGAACTTCAGATGATGTATGGAGTCAAAGCGCGCGCCCGTTTCTCTCCGTGAGACATTCCCTCTTTAGATTTTGAGTTAGAGGTCCACCTACTGACGGCAAAGAGAATTGCGCAGGCGAGATGACGCACGCGTTGCCACCGTGATGAAAGAGATTTGCGGCAGCACGAGTCTGGAGACGATCATCGGACTCAAAAACAACGCAGGAGATCCTCGGCGCGAGACCTCTGACGCCGTGCATCTGGGGAAATTTGAAACCGAGCGTTATCTGAGGCTCCGAGCGAATGTAGTCGCGCACAGCGTTAATGAAACGAGCGTGAATGACGACAGATGCAAGACCAGGCGTGTGTTTTCGGCGCGAGAACAACGTCATGACAACGAAAAAGTCTGTTTAGCGTCATATGTGTTTGTGAAATATTGTGCGCATATTTATTTTGATGCAAATACGAAGCTCAGGGGCAATTTATACACAAAAAACAAATTTCTCTGACCGTTCAAACATAAATTACAGCTTTTAAGTAAATCTTGTGATTGTTGGCGCTTGTTTATTGTTGGCGCGCATTTGTAAAGTTAAACAAAACTCTTAAACCAGGAAAGAACAAGTACGATTTTCAGAAATATGCTAAATTATTATGTTCACCTTGAATACTGACCCCGCCCCCCGCCTCAGTTTAAAGGGCCCATGACAGGTTTTTATGATCTCCTCATTTTGACTTTATTTGGTGTATTTGTACCTGTCGTACATATAAATGACAGTTTTACAAAAATCGAGCAGGAATTTGTGGAGGAAAACGAGGACAAATCTGCAGAAAATGACAGGAAGTGACATCACACCAGGGACAGACTCAGTCCAGTCAAATTTTATGCAGAATTTGACTGGAATGAAACAACTTTTTTGACGCTTTAAACATGAATTCAACCAAATAAAGTCGCTCTCATGCATTTGCATTTGTCAAGTCATATGACGCAAACGGGACTTTTTGGAGCTTTGACCCTTGTTATGACGTCCAGAACATTCCTGCAGGTGTGTTTAACATCGTTCATACCAAACTTTACAACCTGAACGAGATTCTGACAGACGTTACAGGGGGGATTTGTTCTGATCTTATTCCAAGCCCGATTTAGTCACGTTTGAACTCCAAAAATGAGGAGAAACTTCAAATGCAATGCCAATGTTGATTACGATCTCGTTTGCTCCAAGGTGATTTCGGGCGTTACAAAAATAAATTTAACTGAATTGAAGCCAGAAATATAATCTCTATCAACTTTCCCAAAAACACGATGAAAAACTAGCATTTTATTATTATTATTTTTTATTTTTCTCACATTTAGATAAGAAGAGAACATGAAGCATGCAGCCCCACGATCACACGTATGTCTGCATAAATAAGACCCTGTCACAGTCTAATCTTACTGAAGGGTGCAGGCGGACCACCCCCCGACCCCCCCCCGATCTGGAGGACATGACCTTTTGGCTGGATTTGACATGTAAATCTCTCGCTTAGTATGTATACTAATCTACTGCGTGACACTGACAAACGCGGCGCTCCACGGCAACACTCGGGGGCGGCGCCGGCGATGAGCGAGACGAGCAAAATTCAATCCAAACCGCAATTTGAACGGGCGCAATTACGGCTTGAGATCAGCACGCGTTTGATGAGACCGGGAAAAGCGTAAAGGCGACTGTCGATCAAAGGGGGCTTCACTGCGTCGGTCGATGTTTGTGTCATTTTACAAAACCAGTTGTGACGAGAAAACAACACTAAAAGATGAACTTTGAACTTTGTAGACAGCTCCTGCGTCTGAAGTTCATTTATCAAAAGGCAACTTTTTTAGCCACAATATGGACTAAAACACATATTATTTTATTATATCTGTGTGTTTTTTTTGGGCAATGAAAATGTATAAAAATCACGCGACTTTGCAGTGAGTGGGCTTGCATCTCCACAAGCCTGACGCGTACTTGGTTTGTTTTCATGTTGTGTTTTGACCTTTAGGGGACTTTCCACCTCCAGAAAGTTCCAGAACGTGGTGCTTGATGAAATGAAACTAAATGATTGTAACATTGTTTTAACTGCTATATTTGTGGTGCAAATTGTCCAGCAAAACGCTAGATTTAAGAACATTTATTACGTTGGTGTCAGTGTTTATGCTAATTTGCCTTCCACCTCGAGCCTCTAGAGGCGCTGGAGTCACTCACGTGTGGTCGAGTCCTCAAAGCGGCTTTGGCTTTGCACAGGATGTTTTGAGCCTCAAGCTAACTCTCCCATTGAAGATGCATCAGAGCTAATGTGTTCATGTTCGAAGTGACGTCGTACACTCGCCGCTACTGCCATCTTGAGGACGAAAGCTGCATGTTCACTGTGGGCCGTGCCAAAACAAAGGATTCCTTCTCTTCTGTCCCGTCCCCAAAGACCAGAACGGTGTGACTGTGATCAGGAGGGGCCAGTGGACTTACAGAGATCACTCCAGACTGAGTCTTGTTGTTTTTCTGGTTGTTAGCAGCTATTGCTAATGCTAGTGGTAGTTAGCCTACTCGCAGATAGTTTTAAGGAGCCTCATTTCCAACTGTCCGGGTGTTATACTTTAGGATCAGACACAAAGTCCGTGCTCTTGAAAGCTTTGAGGGCGTGTCCGGTGCAGAGGGCGTGTCCGGTGCAGAGGTGGTGTCCGGTTGCACGGCGAGGAAGCGCATTTGGAAATTCCACATAAGTTCTGTTGTTCTTGAAGCGTAACCCTTTTCTTTTCAGTCTTTTGCCCGTTTCCCGAGACTGACCGCGGAAGAGGCAACTGCACATGTGTCGTCTTTAACCTGGTGGTGAGATACATCATGTGACGGAAACCCATGGCTAGGACGGACCAGATTTGGAATGCAGGCGTTCGGGTTTAAAAAGCTTCTATAATGACCCCAGTTAGCTTCATCAGGTCTTCACATTGGATCCGTTTGAAGTAACAGGTCTGAGCACAAGAATCTTACAATGAGGGTCTGAACAAGCGTTAAAGGCATTTCTCAAAGTCATTATTTGTGACTTTTGCCGTTCGGAGGGGGGGGCCGTTAGGAGAAGGTGCATGTCTCCCCTGAAAGCCCCCCCCCCTTACCCGAGGCCACAGACGGCTTCTCTCACACTTCACATTTTTTTTGCGATCGTGTGATTTAGTCATTTTGTCGCTAACAGAAAATTCTACATCTGTATCCCGAGCCCACGTGCTGTTGACGAACGAGGTCATGAGCCCATTGAGGGCTGTCGGATCAGCTAATAAAAAGCCTGACGATGATGATGATCTATTGCTGGAGTGACGGCGGAGGGGGGGGGCTTCATTCACACCACCGCACCCGCCGCTTCTTGCCTTTGGACAGCGACAGCAACGATCGTTCACAAGAGTCGAATGGAATCAGGGAGAGCTCTAAAACGGCGTTGTATTTCATGTACGTTGATTAACACGCACTCTCACAAACAACAAACAAACAAACAAACATAACGCGACAGAGCCCGGGGCGGGGATTCTACTCTCCTCGACACATTTTGATGACCGTAGCGGACTATACGCAGTTTAGATGTGTCTGGCGTCGCCATCTCCACGACCTTACGGGACGACTGCACGCACAATAGTCCGCACGTGCACAATAGCGCCCACCCAGAACACCTCGCGCTCTGCTCTCGTGAAGTGACAGGATCGTGTAATGCCAACCCAGCCTCGGTCTCCCCACACGCGAGAGAAGACCATCGCGAACGCGGCTTCTCGGAGGTGAAGGTGAGTTTGTTGTCGTAAGTTCGGGCAGCAGGGCACGCCCATTTCACGCAACTACACTGTTTAAGATCCAGTCACACACATCAGCTTCGTGACTTCGTGCCCCTCCGTCTCCACCCTACTCTAAATTATTTGTCTAATTCATCTCCCAGACGGGGTCTCGAGGCCCGGGAGCTACAGAAGCCCCCAAAACGGCATCCTTTTCTGTACAGTCGTGTTGTGTCTTGTGTCTCGTATGTCAATAAACACGTTCATCGTAAGGGGGGGGGGGGTCGCGGTCCTTGCTCGTGGACCAGCCAAAACAGGGTCGCGTCCGGTGCTGGGGGGGAACCAGAGCGCCTCGAGAGAAATGGGCCGCTTTAGTTCTGCTTGAGTCATATATTAAAGTGATGTTCACTTCAGCGCAGATTGTGGCTAACTTTGTCTTGGTTCGAAATGACAAAACCAACTCTGATCACAAACAGATGAGAAATTCGGCGTCTCTTACGACTTTCGAAAACAATAATCACTTGGCAAAAAAGATTTCAATTATCTTCAGCTCCTGTAATGATGGCGTGATTCCAAACTCCAGACGTTTCCCCCCATCTGCCGCTTTCACCGTTCCCCAGTCCAATAACAGCCGGGATAACTCACTCTGCCGGCGTGCTTTTTTTTTTTTTTTTACGATATCGTGGGCTGCGGCGACCGTAAAAACGTTTATAGATCCCTGCAGATTGGGGTTGAGGCGGGACGTGATTGTTCTCCTGCACCTCCTCTCGCCATCGCTCCTCATATCGGACGCGTTTAATCCATTGGTGATTATGAAATGTAGAGTGGAGAGACGTGAGGTGTAATGAGAGCGCGGCGCATCGGCAGAGAGCTAACTGTTTTATTACGGGCCCGGATAATTACTGGAGACAAAAGCATTTCCCTAATGTTGTCTGGCTAATAGTCAAAAGCCGCGTGCCCGGCCCGATGTGAGGGATGGATGTTACTCATATTGAACATATACGCTGTACTTATAAGTTATATAGTTATTATAAAGTTTCAAAAGCAGAAAAACTGGAGATTGTTTTTTAAATCGAAAATGAAACGAAACGAAAACGTTTCCAATGAAATACACATTTTAAGGCAACAGTATCCGCCTGTATTTGTTTTTATGTTTGTTTGTTTATTTAAATGGGAGGAAGGGAGTTTAAACCACTCTGCAAAGGGTTTGGGACTGGAATCTAACCAACGAAACGGAATTTAAATAAGATAAAGTAATAAAATAATAAAATAAAATAAAATAAATAAAATAAAAATAAAATATTAATTTAATTTAATTAATTTAATTTAATTTTAATTTTAAATCAAATTTAAATAAATTATATTATATAGATTAGATTAGATTAGTTTAGTTAATTTAATTAATTTATTTAATTTAATTTAATTTAATTTAATTTAATTTTAATTTTATTTATTTTATTTTATTTTATTTTATTTTATTTATTTTATTTTATTTTATTTTATTTAACTTTATTTTATTTTCATGATCGTTGGCGATGTTTGTGTCGTCCATTTTCTTTGTGATGGCCTTTTTTTCCCCGTCGCCAAAAGCACATTCCAAAGGTATCCATTTATTGTGTCCGTGGCAGGAGTTTTGAGGCCCACAGTGTTTCCTATTTCTTGAGCTAGAGGAATAAATTGCCCCCCCCCAAAAAAAGCTCTATTGGCTGATTATTGGCTAGCCACTCTGTCCTCCACCATATTGAAATGAACTTTCTGGAGGAATGAGTACAACCCAAACCTGTCAGATGTTGGAAGTTCAGCAGGTCAGGGCGGGTCAGGGCGGGGCAGAACGGGGCAGGTCAGGGCGGGTCGGGTCACAGCAGGGTGGGGCGGGGCAGGTCAGGCTCATGAACACTTTATAACACCTTTAACATTCATTTAAATCAACAACTATTGCAACCCGCACGCTTCACTTTCTGCACTATTTCTGTTCTTATTCCTGGTGTCGTATGTCGCACCCTGATCCCAAAGCGAGTTCCTAGTTTGACTTTTGTTCAGTGACAGTGGCAAAAAAAGAACCTTTTCTGATTGTGATTGCACTTCTCAGCAGAGCGCACAATACACAATGCACAATATACACTGCACACAATACACAGTACACACTACACACTACACAACACAGTGCTGCAGTGTGTGTTGGTCCCTGGCCGCGGCTCCAGCGTTCCACACGGTGATGGAGGAGCTGAGGATGTTGCAGAATGTTACAGCCCAAAGAAACGACAATGCCGTAACAACGAGGAGGCCAAGCTCCACAAATTGCATTGTGTGCGGCATTTTTGGACAGTTGCGTACTAGGGGCTGTTAAAGGCGATGGATGACGCCGACATCAACGTCGAAGGAGCTTTTGACCACAGTTCTCGTCTCATTCTCCATTTAAACACTTGAAGTTGCGTTCAGATTTTGGCTCGTCTTCATTCTCAGACGCCGTGCGCTGCCAAGAAATTCGCCGGTTTCCTCCGGCCACCCACACGTCAAGTACGTCACAGTTTTCGCCGTTGTCAACCAGAAGTGAGCCGACTCGTTCTATTATTAAATACTTTAAGACCAATGATGCGATTTAAAATGTCCCAAATATAAGCGAATGATCGTATCGATAATGAACTCTACAGCAGACAAAAGGCGCACTGCTGTATGTAACTTTTCTGCTCGTCTCCATGGAGATGTCATCGCTTTGCCTTCGAATGCGCCACACAATACGGAATGAAGCGTGTCTATCTCCATGGAGACGAGCGGAGGTCAGATCTGCGGAGAGGCGGGCCCACTCACAGGAAGAACGCACGTTTTCCAATGCAATTTTTATGTCACGCAATGAATGCTTAACAGACACATTTAATGCAACACTTTGGAACATTCCAGGCAAAGTGGTCACACGTTTAGACCCAATGAGAGCATCAATATGAACCGTGCGGACTGCGAAAACGTGATCGAAACGCATTCGGCACAAACGCGATCAGAACAGAGAAACAGATAAATATGTGAAGAGGCGAGGGAGCGATTACACAAGAACCTGACACAAACGGATGTGGGCATTTGGGTCTCCATGGCAACGCACTTGTCCGTGTCACAGCGCGTCGTGGCAGAGCTCCGTCTGCAGCTGACCGGCCGAGCTGCCCCCCTGAAACTCACGCGCGCGCAGGTTGGCAGGGGTCGCGGCCGGCCCTGGGTCGACGGGCGGGGCGAAAGGGGGAACGGGTTTGCGCCCACATTTCAGCTTTTACACCCCTTTGGAACGCCACCCTCGGTCAGCTTGGTCAGAAGCTTTGAGGGGATATTACCCTGACAACAACTGATCATAATGACCACATTATGAAAGTTAAAGGGGACGTATAATGCAAGCGTTCCTGTACTGAGTTGTGTATATTTGAACTATTCAATCCAACTTTATTTGTATATAACACTTTTTACCAGCACAAAGTCTCCAAAGTGCTGCACAGAGTACGAAACAAGCACAAGTCAAATATGTAAAAAAAAATAAAATAAATAATAATAATAATAATAATAACTTTTTTTTTTTTAAAGGTTTAAATATACTATATATTTACAAAAAAATTTACAAAAACAAATATGTAAAAAAAAAAAGTTAAAAAACCAAACAAACACATTTAAAAACCCAACAACAAATATGTAAAAAAAAAAAAAAAAAAAAGGTACAAAACAAATATGTAAAAAAAAAAAAAGTAAAAAAAAAAAAAAAAACTACATTTGAAAAAACCCGACAACAAATATGATAAAAAAAAAAAAAAAAAGTACAAAAACAAATATGTCATCAAAAAATAAAAAAATAAAACAACCTATAAACCAAATAAAAACGGATTAAAAACAATACAAAATATACTAAATAATGAAAAAACGGTCAGAGGACCACACAAGTCTCATGCCGGGTTAAATGCCAGTAAATAAAATACATTCAATTAAATGTCATGTAGCAACTTTTCAAAAATAAAAACACGTAAATGACAATCTGCTGCTGACCTCTCCTTGACCCTTTGACCCCATTTCTAAACTTTAAATCAAGCTGTTGATCTGATTTCGAGCGCTTCATCTCGACAAAGCAACGATGTGACTGTTACAGAGTTCCGTCCCCACAATAAGACGAACACTCGCCCACACACGCTGAAAACGTTCATCATAAGCGCTTAAAGGCATCGAATCCATGTTTTGGTTGGCACTTTTTGGTTTTTCTCTTTTGAATCCAAATCCAAAAAAAAAAGATATTTGTTTTTTCTGCATGAGATTGAATTTCCCCCAGGCAAAGCGTGCACAACTGTGAACGGGATTTGGATTCAAAACTGAAAACCCGAAGACAGAAACAGACATGGATTTCCTTTGCAGCCGTCCACATGGTTTTGTCACTTTTCATTCATTCATTCATTCATTCATTCATTCATTCATAGCATCCTAATTATTCACCGAGATGAGTTTAAAAGCGCGTTTCACAATGTGTTAGCTAACAGTAAAGCTAACAACAAACTAGCACATTAGCTCCTTTTGACCTTTTACAACACATCTGTGGACACACTCAATACACTCATAAAGCCCTGCATTCATGCGCTCATTGACACGTTCACTTTTAGCCCTGGTGTTCGTTCGTTAGCCGCTGTGCACCGGCAGGTACGTCCTCAGCTGCTGAGGGATGAGGAATATTATAAAAGAACCGAAATGACACGATTGTATTGTATAGTTGAATGCCTGAGTACGGCACAACACAGGACGTTTACAGGAATGGCCCCCCGAAAGAGCCATAAATCCCATCTCTGTCCTGCTGCTAGCTGTTAGCACTTAGCGCCCGATAATGGTGCTCTTCACACGCGCACTGCTAATTAGACACCTAATTGAAAACTGTGCCTACAAAAGTAACAACTTTCCTCCTGCAAAAACAATTATTTGTGGAAATGCATAGTTGCCATGACAACATGACGAGATGGCATGTAAAGCTGGATTTTTAGTAGTACTTCAAAACACGGCCTGTGATTTATTGATAGAATCTTCAGATCAGGTGGAGACTGTCACAGCCTTGTCGCTATAGAGATGGCTGGCATTCTGTGGAACATGCAGGCAAAACATTGGCATTTCCGTGCAGAACAGAAGGTTTCGGACCCTCCATCCACAAACGTACTGTGTCCTTTCAAAGTTTATATGTTCTGCTGCACGGAGACCGACATTTGTTCTTGTATTTTCTTGTGACGTCATTAAGTGGGGGTCCAGATGTCCCCCACTTGTTTCTATTGTCTGAACCGTAAAGGTATCATTTGTATTGTTTTTAAGGCAGAAAAGAAGGGCCAGTCCATGCGCCCTCTGCTGCAATCCTTGGAATAAAGTGGTTGGAAAAAAAGTAAAATTATCCAAACTTCTTTGACATTTTTAGTCCTAATTTCCTGATGTTCTTAAAAGACTGTTTTTGTGCCTTAAAGTGGACATATTCTGCATTTGTGTTGTTTTAATTCAACTTTAAAAAAACGCCTTGGTCAAATTATTTCACATTTTTTTTACTTAAAACAATGAAAATTGAAAAAAGCAATAAATAAAGCCCTTAGGCCGTTTATTGTGAAGACAACACGCCCGGAGAACGAGTCCGGGGATGGTTTATTGACTTAAAAACCTGGAGATTTCTGGAGTTTCTGATCCGTGACGTGACAATCTGAGGAAAATTGAAACGGAGTGATTTCTGAGCGCAAACAGGATTAATGGCGCGAAATAGAACTCCAGGCACATTTTTGATGAGGAGCCAGCAATATAACACGTTTGAACCTTTAAAATGTGTCCTTTAGAGTTACGTATAGACACAAACATGATTCGTTACCATAGCTACTTGCCAAAAGACACAGAAAATGCATCAAACGTATTATTCAAACACTTCCAATTTTAAACACTCTCCAAGTTTCTCGGTCTTCTCGTTCTGCGTGCCGTCTCCCCGTTGGCTCGGAGAGTATCTGACAATCATTTTGACGGACGGGCGACACAATGGCGCGGCACACGGGCGCATGATTCACTCGAGCGCTCGCGCCGAACAAGAGGAGCTAACGCGGGGAGCTAACAGGAGTAGGTGGAGCGTGCTTTGTGCGGCGAGGCCCTCAGCAGAACCTCTCCCCACCCGCCCATCCAGCCGACCGCCGGGGCCAAAAGCTTCTGAGGTTTTATATAGACGCAGGAAATGAATCACTGTCCGTAAATGGAGAGTAAAGCTTGTTAGTGTGTGTGTGTGTGTGTGTGTGTGTGTGGAGTGGAGCTGACTTGTTTCTGACGAGTGGGAGAGATCGGACCTCCCACCTGCTGGCGCCATTGTGAGGACTTTGGACCACTGAAAAACCCGTTATGTTTCCTCGACAGTGAAAACGGTTCAAACAATGTTCACAGGAAATGAGCCAATGTCCCAAGCTCCCCCTGTCCGTAGACCCTCCTTCTCGGCGAGGAAAAAACGCTACAAAACTCTTTGGGAGAAAGTAGAAACGTCGAGGAGGACCGCAGTGAAGGAGTGGTCCGACTCCCACAGACGAACGGGCGGAAGAGCTTCAGTTCGCAGATAAACTGTGGAGCCAGAACCTTCAGGAGGAGAGCGGGAGGTTCATCTAGAGACAGTTCATCCAGGCAGATGAAGAGCTGTTCATCTACAGTAGAGCGTGTTCCTCCAGGCAACTGAGGAGCATCCAGGTCTACAGGGCAGCATCGGCAGGGTCTAGCGCCCCCGAGAGGAGTGGGAGCAGGAGAAAAACATGTGAACTGCGATGAACAGTAAAGGAAATGGTCACTAAATCCCCAAACGAGCCCCTCACGCATCTGCACCTAACGTACATTTCCTGTTGCCACGCATGACTCCATGGCAACAACAACTAAACCACGAGCGCCTCAGCTCTACTGTCCGCCACGCTGGATCGACGACCCCTGTAAATCCACTCTCGGGTCGTGGGGGCGATTAGCTGCTGTCGCGCGCCGGGAAAGTTCACCCGCGACCACGGTCAAATCGATCAAGAGTGAGGCCCCTCCGCACCACCAATTATCCCCCCCCGGCCACAAAGGTCAGGGGCATATTTTAATCATTCGCGCTCCCTCGGACTCCAAAACGTTTTAGCAAATTTAGGATTTATGCAAATGAACTCCATCTCATTTGCACAAAAAGGTTCCCAAACGGTTGCATAAGGATCGGTTTGTTGAATAATTTAGATATGCTGATGGTGGAGGTCAGCGCGGACCCCTTCATCAAGCATTCTTTTATTATAGATGACCATTTTGTTAAAGGTCCTGAGCATTCAAAAGTACTTTTAGACAAACGAGCCTTGGTGTCTGTTTGATGTTTGTAACTTTAAGGTGGCGCGATGTCACTTTCCACCTGTTCCAAAGTCACACGCACAGAGAACTTGGCTTTGCCCCGCGAGCGTGTCGGACCACTCCTGTGGTGGTCTACAGCAGGTCCTGAGACGCTCAGGTGCGTCCTGGAGATTAGCATTAGCACCAGAACTTTGCAACTGTGTAACTGCTAATAACAAACACTGTCAAACTGTTAGGTTTAGGTTAAGGTTTTAAGGTTAGGTTAGGGTCTAGGTTAAGTTTAGGGTTAAGGTTAAGGTTAGGGTTAATGGTTAAGGTTAGGGTTTAGGTTTTAGGTTTAGGTTAAGGTTTAGGTTTAGGTTAGGGTTAAGGTTAAGGTTAGGGTTTAGGTTAGGGTTAAGGTTAAGGTTAAGGTTAGGGTTTAGGTTAGGGTTTAGGTTTAGGTTTAGGTTAGGGTTTAGGTTCAGGTTAAGGTTAAGGTTAAGGTTAGGGTTTAGGTTAGGGTTTAGGTTTAGGTTTAGGTTTAGGTTAGGGTTTAGGTTTAGGTTAAGGTTAGGGTTTAGGTTCAGGTTAAGGTTAAGGTTAAGGTTAGGGTTTAGGTTAGGGTTTAGGTTTAGGTTTAGGTTTAGGTTAGGGTTTAGGTTAAGGTTAGGGTTTAGGTTTAGGTTAGGGTTTAGGTTTAGGTTAGGGTTTAGGTTTAGGTTAAGGTTAAGGTTAGGGTTAGGGTTTAGGTTAAGGTTAAGGTTAGGGTTTAGGTTAGGGTTTAGGTTAAGGTTAACGTTAAGGTTAGGGTTTAGGTTAGGGTTAAGGTTAGGGTTAGGGTTTAGGTAAAGGTTAGGGTTTAGGTTAAGGTTAGGGTTTAGGTTAGGGTTTAGGTTAGGGTTAAGGTTAAGGTTAGGGTTTAGGTTAGGGTTTAGGTTTAGGTTAGGGTTTAGGTTAGGGTTTAGGTTAAGGTTAAGGTTAGGGTTTAGGTTAGGGTTTAGGTTTAGGTTAGGGTTTAGGTTAAGGTTAGGGTTTAGGTTAGGGTTTAGGTTAAGGTTAAGGTTAGGGTTTAGGTTAAGGTTAGGGTTTAGGTTAAGTTTAGGGTTTAGGTTAAGGTTAGGGTTTAGGTTTAGGTTAGGGTTTAGGTTAAGGTTAGGGTTTAGGTTAAGGTTAGGGTTTAGGTTAAGTTTAGGGTTAAGGTTAAGGTTAGGGTTTAGGTTAAGGTTAGGGTTTAGGTTAGGGTTTAGGTTAAGGTTAGGGTTTAGGTTAAGTTTAGGGTTTAGGTTAAGGTTAGGGTTTAGGTTAGGGTTTAGGTTTAGGTTAGCGTTTAGGTTAAGGTTAGGCTTTAGGTTAGGGTTTAGGTATAAGTTAAGGTTTAGGTTAAGGTTAGTGTTTAGGTTAAGTTTAGGTTTAGGTTAAGGTTAGGATTTAAGTTAAGGTTAGGGTTTAGGTTAAGGTTAGGGTTTAGGTTTAGGTTAGCGTTTAGGTTAAGTTTAGGGTTTAGGTTAGGGTTTAAGTTAAGGTTTAGGTTAAGGTTTAGGTTAAGGTTAAGGTTAGTGTTTAGGTTAAGTTTAGGGTTTAGGTTAAATTTAGGGTTTAGGTTAAGGTTAGGGTTTAGGTTAACTTAAGGCAGGTAGTCATTATGGTGAAGGTTGTGTCAACAGGAAATGAGTGCAAGTCGATGTAATGTCAGCACAAGGCACGGACACTAAACGTATGTGCGTCTGTGTCTTTGTGGGCGGGGTTAACACTGGATTAATGGGCGCCTGAATGATGGCTTATTGACTAAGTGCTGGCTTATCTGCCGGGATCACAAGAACCACAGTCTCGGAATTTTAATTAGTCCAATGTACAACTCCAACAGTTCCACAGAGAGATTGGTATTTGACGTAAAGACAAACAACGGCAGGGCAAAATGACACTGGGTTTACCTGTGGGGGCCGGGGGCTTGGAGCTTTGTGGGGGCCCAGTGCCAAAACCCAAACCCCGGCCACAATTTATTTTAGCCTAATCTGGAGTCTGTGGGTAATATCCTGGTTCCTGTGGCGATAGTGTAGTTCTGGTGCCTCATTTATAAAGCTTGCGGCACCATTCTTGCTATTTATAAAACGTCCTCTAGGGGCAGGTATTCTCTTAGCTCTGCACAAACTGAGACCCTCCTGTAGGTTCCGCACAAAGTCTGGAGACACAGGGAAAATGAAGACGCTGGTGGAGAAGAGCAGAAGTGAAGAGAGTTTGAGGACGTGTTGGACTCAGGAAATACACCTTTTATCATAAAAGAGAGATTATCACAATTAAACTGAAGTTGGCCTAAACACGTGGAACACCCATCCCAGGTAGCTATGGCGTTTAGCGCCCTCTCTGTCCCACGTGTCTCGGTCAAACACACTGATTATCGCCCTGGAGAGGGCCTGGAGAGGGCCTGGAGAGGGCCTGGAGAGGGCGTGGAGAGGGCCTGGAGAGGGCCTGGAGAAGGCCTGGAGAGGGCCTGGAGAGGGCCTGGAGAGGGCCTGGTGCAAAAGCCTGGGAGGGCGTGGAAAAGGCCTGGAGAGGCCTGAGAGGGCGTGGGGAGGCCTGGAGAGAGGCGTGGAGAGGGCCTTGGAGAGGCCTGTGAGAGGCCTGGAGAGGGCCTGGAGAGGGGACAGCGTGTTTTACCTTAAACAGCTGTGCTCTGAGGTCCAACTCTAAGTCAAAAGAGGAAACTAGTAATTAAACCCGGAACATTCTACAGCATAATTTACCCGATTTATGCCCTCCATTTGCTTTCTCGCGGACCTCAGTGTTTTTAAAGTACATTTTTTAAATGGTATTTCAAAAATTGTTATGGTGGTTAATCGTTTTTTTCTGTGCTATTTCCATTTCCATGAATATTTTTTGGCTCCTGTAACTTTTACTTTTACCTAAATTGAGTACTTTCTGTCTGTGGAATTAAAACTATTCCAATTTGCTCTAAAACACGTTTATCTGAAAAATAAACCGAGTGTGTGTGCGGGCGAGCTGGAGTCTGCTGGAGCGGGATCGCAGGGAAATGAAAGCATTATTTATACACAAGTCGAATACTGTGCACAATAAAAGAAGTTTATGTCTCAAAAACACAGCGGGAGCTTCTGATGAAGTTTAGAGCAATATTAGAATAAAAACAAATTACATTCGGATTTTGTCGGATTTATGAAAAACACAGCAGTTATTTTTAGAAAGAGAAACTGTTCGACCGAGAACAAAGTCCAGGCAAGTCTTCACATCAGGCCTGGGATTGTCCCTGTCACTCTGCTCCTGTCGCTCTGGCTCCTGTCACTGCTCCTGTCGCCCCGCCCCTGTCGCTCTGCCCCCGTCGCCCTGCCCCCGTCGCCTTGCTCTGTCACCCCGCCCCTGTCATTCTGCTCCTGTCGCCCTGCCCCCGTCACCCCGCCCGTGTCGCTCTGCCCCTGTCGCTCCTGTCGCCACACACCCCTGTGCCCTGCCCCTGTCCCTCCGGTCGCTCCGTCGCCCCGCCCTGTCGCCCGCCTCTGTCGCTCTGCCCCTGTCGCTCCTGTCGCCCTTCCCCTGTCGCTCTGCACCCTGTCGCTCCTGTTGTCGCCCTGCCCCTGTTGCTCCTGTCGCTCTGCCCCTGTCGCTCTGCCCCTGTCGCCCCTGTCGCCCCGCCCCTGTCGCTCTGCCCCTGTCTCGCTCTCCTTGTTTGTTCAACTCCTCATGATTGTAATTAGCGTTGCGGCTGCACGTGGAGACACATTTCCGCAATTATCCTCCAAATGAAAATGCAATTAAATCAGAAAAGAGTCAAATTGCTAATGGCTCATCAATAGTCTCCGTTATTAATTAGCCAAATGACACACAGCTTGGTTACAATGCCATCTGGTTTTAATTTAGATTTAGTTGAAGCATGCTATGAAAAATGCCATGCCACCCTGGCATTTCAAAATCTTAATGTCCAGATACTAAATGTCCGCTGCCCGTTGTCAAGATGAACACTGTGTTGTTACCATAGGACAAAGAAAGCTAATCTGTTATGAAGCTAATCTGTCCAGGCCTTGCCCCTGTCCACAGATCCATTCATGTTTCATTAATCCTGTTAACAAGGTCCTTTAGCTCTAAGTCTCACAAATGCTGTTTACAAATCTGCCATGTTTTGGTATCGGAATGGCCCCTCTTTTACACAACAACGAGCCGTGTTTAAACTCTGGAGGAGGTAATAGGCGTGTTCGGGAGAAGCGGGACCTACACTGTATCACGAACACAATCAGATCTGCGCAGTTCTTGCTCAACCCAAACCTCCTGAGCTCATGAACACTTGTGTGTGCAGCCCCAATCTATGCTGTGATTGGCTGTTTCCCACGATCACTTTTAATTCTAGTACGTTTATATCTAAAGGACAGTCAGAAAAGCTTGCACAATGACTTACTTTTATTTTAGAATACACCACCGGGAAACAGATCCCAGGACCTTCTTGCTGTGAACCAAGGGTGTTAACCGCTGCGCTGCCATGTCGTTTAATGGACAAATGTGTGTACTGCAGCTTTTCACACCTATAACAGTTTCTCTTCGCATCTCCTCGTTTACGCCAAAACGCGACACTTTTCCTCAACATTCGGCATTTTTCCACTTTTCCTCCCAAACTCCCATTTGATTAGTGTAAAAATAATTAATAATTAAAAAAGAAAACCTCTAAATGAAAATGTGAAACCTGTCATGTGCACTTTGGGGCTTTGTTAACATGTAAATAATACTTTAGCTTTCACTGATCACGTGTGTAGTGTGAAAACTCTTCTGACAGGGAGACTAACCACACACACACGGCTGATGAGTCGCTGGACTAAAGGCCACATTACCATAGCACTGGGACTATTTATCTCTGTGTAAAGCTGCCTGTTGTGCACCCGCGGGCCGATCTTTAGTGACATCCAATTACCAGGTACACAGGAGAGAAGGGAAAACCTCTTTGAAGCACGAGGAGCGGCGTGAGGCGGCAGGGGAGCGGCATGGGGTGGCGTGGGGAGGCGTGGAGTGGCAAGGGAGCGGCGTGGGGTGGCGTGGGTGTGGGTGAGGCGCTTGGGGATGCTTGTGGAGTAGCTAAGGAGCGGCATGGGGCGGCGTGGGGCCTTCGGTGTGGAGCGGCGTCGCGGCGGCGGGGAGCGGTGTGGAGGTGGCGTTAGTAGTAGGCAAGGGAGCTGCGTGGGGCGGCTACAGAGCACCTCGTGGGGAGGACGCTGAATGGCAACTGGGAGCGTTGCTTTGGGTGGCGTGTGATGGCGGCGTCGTGGCAGTGGCAAGGAGCTGCGCAGGTCTGCGTGGCGTGGGGAGCGTGTTTTGTGGCTATTACGGGAGGAGCGTTGTGCGGACGGTGGCGTGAGGCGCGCTGGTAGTTGCGTGGAGTGGGCAAGGGTAGCAGCGTGTGGTCATAGGGGCAACAGGATTCACTCGCATAAATAGATATTTTCCTATGTCTTAGAGCGTTGACATATTATGTTATAAAGCGTGATCAGAGAGCGGTGTGGGGATGGGTGGAGTGGCAACGGGAGCAGCGGCTGGGCTGGCGTGGGCCGGGTGTGCGAGCGGCGTGGAGCGGCGTGGATTGGCGGCAGGGGAGCGGCTGTGGTGGCGTGAGCTGCCGTGGGGCGGTGGCTTGGTGGACGTGGGTGAGCCTCAGATTAAAACTAATGTAGGGAAATGGAAGGATCCAAGCTCTATCTTTAGTCTTTTGAATCTTTCACATCCTTGACCACATTGGCAGCCACATCTGTGTCAGTCGGCCAAGGGCAGTTGTGGCTAACAACAGCTGAACACCGGAATGTGAATGACGATTGTAAAGTGAAGCGACCCGGAGAGAGAATAAAAAGCTGGGATGTATATAACTAAGCATTAGTCTTATTGCACTTTTTCTTAGCCGGACTTTCTTCCAGTTTGAATGCAGAAGGAACCGAAACCATAAAGCAGATCAAACAACTGTTGTCATCACGTGTTTCTCATGGCGACTCGAAACCTGATCTCGTTGTCAGATCTCAGAAGCGAAGTGAGTTGGGCCCTGGTCAGTCTGGTCTTGGATGGGAAACCGCTGGGAAAACCAGGTGGTCACAGTTTGGCAAAGCACTTCACCCACATCCCCTAGTGTGAACCTGGTGCGTGAGTGTTGGTGGTGGGAGGGGCGGATGGCGCAGGTTGGGAGCCTCGCTTCCGTCAGTCTGCCCCGGGGCAGCCGCAGCTACTATAGCAGCTTACTACCATCGAGTGTGGAGTGAGTGGATAATGCACTGTAAAGTGAAGTGTCATGAAAGGCGCTTTATAAATCCAATGACTAATTAATGAACGAGTCTCTCAAAGGAGGAGGAGCGCTCTGGAAGATCCTCATAAGATCAGAATCAGTATTTCTTCTATTCGTCACCAAAGGGAAATTCTTTATATTACAGACATGCAACCGACCATTAAATATTAGTATCAATACAATAAATCTCTTTTATCTTAACTTATATAGCCACTTCACAACATATTTACACACACTGTCAAAAAGAAAGTCACGACCTGCTCCAGATTCAATTGATTGAAACTCGACTGATGCAATGAGCAGCTTCTCCTTTCTGAAACGACTGTGAATGTGGAAAGACGTATCCCGTGGTCATGGAAGAGATGTTGTCCACATCCTCACTCAAGACACGTACCTGGTTTTCCAAATCTTTTCATTTGCTGTCGCTTGACTGTCCAGCTCGACAGTCTTGGGTTTCAAATCACACATTTCCACCAGGCCCGCATCCATCTTTGCGTCGACTGCCTTTGTGATCTTATCAGTTAGAGTAAATCCTGCAAAGTCACTGGATCTATCTCGCTCCTGGTCCCCTCCGGAGCTGCGGCGGGGCTAGCGAGCTTGGGTGTAGCATGGCTAGCCCGGGTTCTCGGTTCCGTTTCTTAGACATGTTCCCGAAATGAGCGTCTAAGCTGCTCCCACGCATAAATATCAAACCTCGCCAGGTGAACCCGTAATGTAGATCGATAAATCCAACAGATTCGACCGCATCATTCTAATCAGTAATCATGAGTTTGAAGATTGTGCTTGAATAAGGTTTTAAACTGTTAATGTGCCGGGAAAAGCCCACCCAGGGACAGCTAAGAATTAGCACTATTCACTCTGTATACGTCGCATCAGCTGGATACGTAAACTAGAGTAAATAGTGCACAATATTGTCCCTTATAGAGATGCAGCGTGGTCTCCATGCCCCCAGTCTGGCCCTCCTCTGTAGAGTGTACAGCGTCTCCCTGGTCATTACCTGATTACTTTGCTTGACTTGATGCCCCACATATGCTGCCGATCCCAGGGCTGAGTGATGACAACTCTCTCCAGCTGTTTGACCCGTTCTCCAGCTGCTCCCCGCGCACCTAATCATTCCCTCACCCTCACACAGTGGGGGGAGCGCAATGTAAACAAACTACAGGCTAAATGTTAATGCTCGTTCATCATCGCTTCATTAAAACCTGCTCCGTGACGACGCTCTTCTGTTCCAGGCACATTTAGAAAGTCGATTCTAGAGGAGATGTCTGAGCGAGAAGGTTTTTATACGTGGAGTTAAGAATGTTCCACGTATTTAAGATGTGACACAAAGAGTTCAGCTGAGAAAGATAAGAACGCAATGAAAAATAAAACGACACGTGAGGATATGAGGCCTTTCCATGCACTCTTACTCACAGCAAAACGGAAGCAAAAAGAAGAAATGTGCGCGCATTAAAAGACTTTACAGTTGTGGCAGTTCAGCCTGCAGGGGGGGCTCTGCCAATGCGGGGGCTGACGATGGCTGTCCGTGCCAGCCATCTGCCAATCAAAAGTCATTGGTGACATCCCTTGCCCCTTCCTGGGTCCTCTTTGTTGTTGTTGACCACCTTTCCCCCTCGTCCTGGTAACTTATCTTTAACATGTGTTGATCTCACTTATGCAACTCCCTCTGCAGCCAGTAGATAGAGCCAAAAGTCAATTCCTGGCGTGAGAAAAGCCGGAATGACGTGAATTTTTACAAGTTGTTGTTGTTGTTGTTGTTGTTGTTGTTGTTGTTGTTGTTGTTGTTGTTGTTGTTGTTGTTGTTGTTGTTGTTCTTCAAGGCCAATAACCATACAGATCATGCACACTAGCACTCCCGAGGTAGACCTTTGGTGTTCCAAGTTGTGATTTTGAGAACATTTTCAAATTGGAGCGAGATTTGAGAAGTTCTTGATTTATCTCCTTTCATTTCAATGTCATTTTTGAATACAACCGTTTTCCATTGCCAAGGAAACAAACAGTAACTTTCACTTTTGCCCCTTGGCTTTATTAGACAGGAAAGTTTAGTGTGAAATGGGGATGAGAGTCAACGTGTGCTTGTGCTTTTTCACCTTTTTTATGAGCGTAAAAATCATGCACATTGCCTTTAACATCCACAGTATTTCACTTAAGAGCTGTTGCTAATGTCTTGGTAAACTCTGAATTTAGAATTAGATTTTTGTCGCGCCCAAAACCTCGAGGGGCGACCGTGGAAAACAGAATAAAAACAGAATAAACAGTGTTCATAGGGACTTGGTAATGTCCCGGCATCATGTCCCGTGCACATTCAGATTTGTATTGACTTGGGGAAAACACGTACAAAATATGGTAAAATAATGCAACTTTCTGGGGCCCCCTGTGGTTTGTGGCGCCCTCTACATGTGCACAGACCCCTCACAGTCACTTACTCCCCCCGCTTGTGTCATTATTCATGCACATTCATATACATAAGAAGAGGAACAGGCAGGATTAATCAATAGGCCGACACATCCTGGGTCGATGGTGCTGTTATTGATCCACGTGTAATGGACTGGTAAACGCGTTATAATTATGGCAATTTAGTGAATGGCAACATCGATCATGTGGCATTACTTCACTTCTGAATAATTTCAATAGGAATACACATCGATCCGATCGGGCGGTAATTAAAGCCCGGGGCCGAGATGTGCACGTCTGTGGGACAGTCGAAGACGCGACGTTAGCGTCACAAAACGGATGGTGTTTTTGATTGGAAACGTTGTGTTGTAGTCGGGAGCTTTTTGCAGTTTTTTGTCTTTTTGCTTTTTTAAATAAAATTAATAAAATTAATAAAATTAATAAAATTAATAAAATTAATAAAATTAATAAAATTAATAAAATTAAAATTAAAATAGAAATAAAAAAATATAATTAAAATTATAATTAAAATTATAATTAAAATTATAAATAAAATAAAATAAAATAAAATAAATAAAGTAAATAAAATAAATAAAATAAATAAAATAAATACATTAAAATAAATAAATAAAAAATAAAAATACAATAAAATACAATAAAATACAATCAATACAATTATTACAATTAATACAATTGAATAAATAAATCTGACCTCTTAGAAAGTCGGTCAAATATTTCTTGTTGTATAGAAGAATTAAAGGTTCTGATTTTATGAGGTTTTATTAACTAAAAATGACCACGTTATGGACATACATAGCGGGTTAGCCTCCGTCGTGCCTTATAAATAATATAACTTTGAGGGTATTGTATTTTGTGTGCTCCATTCCTGCTTAAATTGATAATTCAATAGGTTAAAAAAAAAAATGTACATATTAGATTTGATTTTAGATTATATTCAGATTTATTGTCCTTACACATTACACTTGCAAAAACTAGATAAACATTTACATTAACAGGGGATAATGAAACTGCTTAACATGCAGTACCACACTAACATTTAACCATTTACATTTTTACAAGCATAGTCAAACATATGTATAACTAATCTATTTTTTGTGTATTTTTCTCTCTCTTCCGTCAGTCTGACCCAGGGCAGCTGAGGTCGACTTATTCAGGTACAGCCGTACATTTGTGCAATATGACTACATGTACTTCTGCATAGTTTGGTGGAGGCGGTACTGTTTAGGCGCAAAGGCGTTCGGCGCGTTCGGAAACTGTGAAACTACGAATAGAATCTCAAAGTGGGAGTAGGTGGAGACTCTGACACTTGAAATGGACTTTATTAATAGTCTCCACGGCTATTTTTGCCTTTGCTGTAAATAAACCTCCCGTATCCTCTAAATCTGGACCTCAGCAGCTCAGGGCTTTTTACCTTGGAGGAAGTAAGCGATGTGTTCTGTCTTCCACAGTCAAACGTGTGCAGTACTCACACTTACACTTTTAGAACATTGCTGGTATCTGATGTGAGTAATATATTGTACCGTCTCGTGAGTCAAAGTGCTTCTCTTTTCACTGTGGGTAAATCAGTTTGTGTTTCTTGGTTCAGATATGATTTCGTCACATCCATCCTTTTAAGATCTTATGATGTACTGTTTTGTCCTTCCAATTCCATTAACTTCAAATTATATATCGCTATAAATACATTCAGTTACTTCAGATTCTTAGACAAACTACTTTGTACTTCAATTTAGGATTGGTATTTTTACTCGAGTAGGGTCAATTGTCTGCAACTGAAGTGTATGTAGAACAGGGAGAGGTGTTTTTGGGGGGCACACGTCCTTGAAAGCGTTGTTTACCAACAGCTTGTTCTTTTCCTCCTAAAGAAGACCCCTTTGATGTTTCCCAGTCAGTTTTTGGATCCGGCCTCAGCACAGACCCTCACACACACACACACACACCCTCACACACACACACACCCTCTCATTAAGGTGACAGATGACATCAGTCTGAGCTCTGACGTGGGCAAGGTCTTTGTTTTAGTCCTGCTGGATCTCAGAGCTGCTTTCCACTGTCAGTCAGAAGATCCTCTTGCAAAGACTATTAGACTGGGTTGGAATCACTGGTACCGCCCTAAATTGAAGCCCTGGAAGACAGGAGCTACTTTGTGGAGATAACTGTGTCTCAGACCACATGGCCATGAAACTGTGGGATGCCCCAAGGGTCAATCTTGGGACCTCTTCTGTTCAACCTCTACATCCTGTGGTTAATACGCAGCAGTAATGTGTCCCATCACAATGTGAGGACGACACTCAGATTATGTTCCACTGACGGCTTCGCCCTGCGCTCACGTCACATTCACGGCGTCTCGAGTACCGACTCGAAGCACGTTTTCCGGTCTCACTGAGGGGTTTTTGCTCCAGAGCGAGAAGAACAAAAAACTGTAGTTCAATGTAGTTCTGTTTTGATTTGTTCTTAGAAATCTCTTTTCAATGTGTGAATGTTTTTATGATTTTTGTGCTGCTACTTTATCACTTTGCCCACTTTTTGAGGGCCTCTTGCTGGTGCCAGGGTCAGGACCAAACATGGAGCTCTGGGGCCTGCATGTTTGGACTACTTCCCGGGGCCTTCCATAGAAGCGTCACATGATGCGTTTGTCAGGTGTTGTCATGTGACTTGTAGGCAACAGGTGAACAGAACGCCGTCACAGGTGTGGGAATCAAGAGCTCCAGTGCGACCAAAAGAAAAGAGATTCTTCTCAATTTCTTCTCTAACGTCTTCTCGACCACATTGTGGCCCTCTGGACTATGTGGTTCTAGAACCTTCACGAGTGACTGACCAAATGTGTTCACTGTGTGTGTGTGTGTGTGTGTGTGCGTACCGTGCGTGTGTGTGTGTGGCGTGTTGTGTTATGTGTGTGTGTGTGTGTGTGCGTGTTTTGTGTGTGTTGTGTGTGCGTCAAACGTGTGTGTGGCATGTGTGTGTGTGCGTGTGTGGTGTGTGTGTGTGCTGTGTGTGTGTGCGTGTGTGTGCGTGTCGTGTAAACAACACATCACGTTTGTGTGTGTGGTGTGTGTAGTGTGTGTGTGTTTGAATGTGTGCGTGTGTGTGTTTGTTGATGTGTGTGTGTGTGTGTGCGTTTGTGTGTGCGTGTGTGCTGTGTGCGTGTGTGTGTGTGTGCGTGTTTGTGTGTGTGTTTATACTCCCTCTGTAACTTCGGGAAGCCTGGTTGTATGTTGTGTGTGTGTGTGCATGTTTGTGTGTGTGCGTGTGTGTGTGCGTTGTTTGTGTGTGCGTGTTTGTGTGTGCGTGCGTGTTAGTGTGAGTGCGTGCGTGTGTGCATAAGTGCGAGTGAGTGCGCGTGTGAGAGTGTGTGTGCGGAGTGAGTGTGCGTGTGTGTGCGGGTGAGTGTGCGTGTGTGCATGCGTGCGTGTGTCTGTATTCATAATGTGTGCGTAAGTGTGTGTGTGCGTTAGTGTGAGTACACAAGAGTGTGCATTAGTGTGAGTGTTTGTGTGTGTTAGTGTGTGTGTGCGTTAGTTTGAGTGAGTGTGTGTGGCGTATGTTGTGTGCGTTAGTGTGATGCGTGTGTGTGTTATTGCTGGTGTGTGCGTTAGTGCGATGATTGCGTGTGCGTGCGTGTGCATGCGTGAAGTGAGTGTGGTGTGTGTTAGTGTGTGTTCGTGCAGTGTGTGTGTGTGAGTGTGTGTGTGCGTGTGGGTGTGTTAGTGTGTGTGTGGATTTTTTTTTGTGTGTGAGTGTGTGTGAAGAATGTGGGTGTGTTAGTGCGTGTGCTGTCATGTGCGTATGTTGCGTGCGTGTGTGATTAGTTTGTGTGTGCGAAGTGTCACCTGTGCGTGTGCGTGCTGTATTAGTGGTGTGAGTGCGGGTGTTATTAGTGTGTGTTGATGTGTGTGTGTTGTTAGTGTTCTTGAATGCGTGTGTGTGTTTTTTACGTGTGTGTGTGGAGTGCGGTTAGTATTGTTAGTGTTGTGCGTGTGGTGTCAGGCTGTGTATTAGTGTGTGGTGGTGAGGCGTTGTGAGTGTGTTGTGAGTGTTGTATTTAGATGTTAGGTTGAGTGCGGGTGGGTGTGAGGCGCTGTGTGTGTGTTTTAGTGTGTGTGACCGTGACGATGTGTGTGTGGAGTGCGTTATGTGTGGTTTAGTGTGTGTGTGAGTGCCGTGTGTTAGTGCGTGACAGTGTTGTGTGTGTGAGTGTATATTAGTGTTGCAGTGCGTGTGTGTCGTGAGTGCGTGTGTGTGTCAACTGAACGAAAAACGAATGTGTGTTAGTGTGTGTGTGAGTGTGTCACGATGTGTGAAGTGAGTGTGTGTGTGTGTGTGAGTGCGTGCCTGTTGTGTGTGTATTAGTGTGTGTGTGAGTGTGAGTGGTGTGTGTAGTGTGTGACTGTGATTAGTGTGTGTGTGTGTGTGTGTGTTAGTGTGTGTGTGTGTGTATTAGTATGTGTGTGTGCGTGTGTGTGAGTGCGTGTGTGTGTGTGTGTTTAGTGTGTGTGTGTGTGTAGTGTGTGTGTGTGTGTGTGTGTGTGAGTGTGAGTGTGTGTGTGTGTGTGTGTGTGTGTGAGTGCGTGTGTGTGTGTTAGTGTGTGTGTAAAGTCTGTACTAGTCAGTGTTTGAACAACGATCATATTCAAATCATTTAGACCATTATTTGTGAAATGTTCCTCTGTGTTTTAAAGACGTACGCAACTAACAGCAACTTTTCTCTTCATCTGTGTAATGTATTAATGTTTAATTTATTTGAAGTTTTCAGTCAGGGTCCAGAGCCCCCCACACACTGAAAACTGAAGCAGCATTAGTTAAAGTCACAAATGATTTGTTATCAGCTGCTGACGATGGAGCTGGTCTCAGTCCTGTGTTCTATTGGACCTCAGCCAGATACAAGCGGAAGTTGCGTTCGACACCATCGACCACAACATTCTACTGCAGAGGTTAGAATGTGATGTAGGTGTCAGAGGCCCCGCCCTCAGCTGGTTTAAATCCTACCTATCGGACAGGTACCAGTTTATTAATGTAAACCAGAGCTCCTCCCCCTGTTCTTAAAGTGACCTACGAACCTGTGCCACAAGGGTTCAGTACTACGGACCACCCCCTGTTCTGTTTACTCTTTATATGCTGCCGTTAGGTCACATGATCAGAAAGCATGGCATTAACTTCCACTGCTCTGCAGATGACACACAGCTGTATTTATCAAACCCGATCCAGACCGATCACGTTAGACAGAAACTTGGTGCTCGTTGTGAAGGATCTAAACCCTGAATGACCCTTTAATTATCTGCTTCTTAACCCTGGAAAAACAGAGGTCGGTGTATACGAGGCCCTGAAACATCTACTTGAATCACACACTTTCCTTTGTGGAGTGAAAACTGTCGCCGACATTTGGATCAGATCCTTTGACACTGGCAGTATTCGATGACCTGAAGACCCTCGTACTCTGCTCTGGACTGTTTTAACATGGTTGTGTTCTTCTGTGGCCTCTGTCTTCACCTCGTGTGTGAGGACTTCATGTGCACTCCGTGTGCGAGGGAAAAGCTCTGACAGTTACACAAAAGTTTTCATTCGTTCTTTTCTTTCAAGTATTCTTTAGTTAATGCGTCGTATTCTTCTTCCTTCAATGCCTATGGTCTGGAGCACAGAGCAGAACAAAGCGGTTTACAATACCGAATTTCAACGAAGAGAAAAAAAACCCTTTTCAAAAAAGGTGCCGAGCTGAACTTTCATTTTGCATTCATAATATAAATGTACTTTGATGGATATTTCAGTCAATATTTGGACAAACGTGTCGTAGTTGCTCTACATGAAACGTCTTTGAAGCACTCAGACAATGACTTATCCCCAACATTTAAAATGTGTGGTGTTAGCCCTAATAAAAACACACTTTAATATTAATATATATATTATATATATAATATAAGTGTGTTTGAGGTTCTTTTTGAACTTGGGAAAGGACAGTGACAGCAGCAGGTGGTGTCGTCGAAGCAGGGGGGGAGACGCCATGGAGCTCAAGGACACGAAGGCAGAGCAAGGGGGGAAAGATGCTGAACGGATGGACAAAACAGCAGGTTTAGTCCCTCCAGCATCGCAGCCACATCCAGTGACTCACTCAGGTGGGACGCATTAGCAGGTAAAACCCCGTCTGGAGGAACCGTGTCTGGAGGAACTGCTGTCAGGAGGAACCCCGTCTGGAGGAACCATGTCAGGAGGAACTGTGTCAGGAGAAACCCCGTCAGGAGAAACCGTTTCAGGAGGAACCATGTCAGGAGGAACCGATGGGTCCAGCGAGGAACCTGTCTGGAGGAAACCGTGTCAGGAGGCAACCGGTCTGGAGGAAAACCGTGTTCAGGAGCGAACCGCGTCATGAGGAACTGTGTCAGGAGAAAACCGTGTCAGGAGAACCGCGTCATGCAGGAAACCCCCGTCATGAGGAACACCATCAGGAGGAACCGTCAGCGAGAACTGGTCAAGGAGAAACCGTGTTTCAGAAAAGAAACTGCTTCAGGAGGAACCCGTTTCAGCAGAAGAAACCATGTCAGGAGAAACCCCTCCAGGAGGAACCCCGTCAAGGCATCGAATACCCCTGTCTAGGACTGTGTCAAGAGGAACCGCGTCATGAGGAACCCCGTCAGGAGGAAGCCCTCTCTGGTGGAACCCTCTCTGGTTGGAACCCCGTCAGGAGGAGCCCTCTCTGGTGGAACCCTCTCTGGTGGGAACCCTCCTGGTGCGAAACCCTCTCTGATGGAACCCCGTCAGGAGGAGCCCTCTCTGGTGGAACCCTCTCTGGTGGAACCGCATCAGTCCTGAGTGGCAAAAAATGTTTTATAATGTATATATTGCCACAATAAAACTAGTTTAAAATAATATATTTTAAACAATTTCTAATTCAATTTAATTTAATAAATAAACTTTTGAAACCACTCGTTAATTTTAAATGGAAGCATAATTTAAATGTTCTTTTAGTAAAATACTTTCTTATTATTTACGTTCCGTCCTAAGAATCCTCCTTAATACCGATCACTACATCAGCGTTAGAGTCTACCAACGGTCCCAGGTTAGAGTTCTGAGGTACCCAGGTTAGAGTCTGAGTCCCAGGGTTAGAGATCTGACGTTCCCAGGTTACGAGTCTGACAAGGTCCCAGTTAGATCTGAGTCCCAGCGTTCAGCAGTCTGATCCCAGCGTTAGAGTCTAAGTCTCAGGCTTAGAGTCCTAAGTCTAGGTTTAGAGTCTAAGGTCTCCAAGTGTAGAGTCTGAGGTCCCAGGTTATAGAGTCTGAAACGCGTCCCAGGTTAGAGTCTAAGGAGTCTCACGTTAGAGTCTAAGTCCCAGGTTAAGTTCTGACGTCCAGGTTAGAGTCTGAAGGTCCCAGGTTAGAGTCTGACGGTCCCAGTAGCAGTCTAAGTCTCAGTTAAGAGTCTAAGTCCCTAGCTTAGAGTCTAAGAGTCTCAGGTTAAGAGTCTAAGTCCTAGGTCTAGAGTCTAAAGTCTCAGGTTAGAGCCTAGTCCCAGCGTAGAGTCTAGGTCCTTCATGTTAGCAGTCTAACGTCCAGGTTAGAGTCTAAGTCCCAGGTTGAGTAGTCGTAAGCCCAGCGTTAGATCTAAGGTCCCAGGTAGAGATTTCCCCCTTTAAAAGGTCTTTTTTCCCAGTTTTAGAAGGTCTTAAAAAGGTCCCAGCGTTTAGAGTCTAAGTTCCCAGTTAGAGTCATAAGGCTCAGTTAGGAGTCTAAGGTCCCAGGTTAGAGTCTAGGTCCAGTTAGAGCTCTAAGGTCTCAAGTTAGAGTCTAAAAAGGGCTCCCCAGGCCTTTAGAGTCTAAAGTCTCAGTATTAGGTAGTGTGTCTGAAGGTCCCAGGGTTAGAGGTCTAATGTGAAGTGTCGTGCCGATTAGGAGTCTAAGTGCCTCGATGTAAGTTCTAAGGTCCCAAGGTATAGAGTCGTAGTCTCATCTTTCTAATGGTCGCAGTCAGAGTCTAAGGTCCTCAGTAGAGTATGTTCTAAGTCCCCAGTTAGACTAATGTGGTCCCAGGTCGAGAGCTCTGTGAAGGTAGGGGAGTGTGCGCCAGGCTGGAGAGTCTAAGGGTCCGCGAGAGTTAGGAGTCTAAGGTCTAACCAGCGTTAGAGTCTAAGTCCCAGCGTTAGAGGTCTAATGTGTGGGTCGCCAGGTAGAGTCTAAGGTCTCAGGTTAGAGTCTAAGGCTCCGCGTGACGAGATTTTAAGTAGTGCGTGAGATGGTCTCAGTAGTGTAGAGCTCTAATTTAGCTGAGACCCAGGTTAGAGTCTAAGCGTCCCAGGTTAGAGTCTAAGTCCCAGGTTAGAGTCTAAAGCGTCTCATAGATGTCTAATTCCCAGGTTAGAGTCTTAAGGGTCCCAGGTTAAGGTCTAAGGTCTCAGGTTAGGAGTCTTAAGTCTCTCATGTGTAGAGTCTAAGGTTCTCAGCGGTTAGAGGCTAACTGTCTCAGGTTAGAGTGCTAGATGTCCCGCAGTCATATCTAATCTCAGTATATGTCTAAAAGTCTTCAGGTTTAGATCTCATGGTCTCAGTTGTCAGAGTCTAATTGATCCCAGTGTAAGAGTCTAAAAAGTTGAGGTCCCTAGGTTAGAGTCTCAAGTCCCAGTAGAGTTCTAAGCGGTCTCAGGTTAAGTCTAAGTCCCAGTAAAAGAGTCTAAGTACTCAGAGTCAGAGTCTAAGGTCTCAGGTTAGAGTCTAAGGTCTCAGGTTAGAGTCTAAGGTCTCAGGTTAGAGTCTAAGGTCTCAGGTCAGGTCTAGAGTCTAAGTCTCCAGGTTACAGTCTAAGGTCTCAGGTTAGAGTCTAAGGTCCCAGGTTAGAGTCTGAGGTCTCAGGTCAGAGTCTAAGGTCCCAGGTTACAGTCTGAGGTCCCAGGTTAGAGTCTGAGGTCTCAGGTCAGAGTCTAAGGTCCCAGGTTACAGTCTAAGGTCCCAGGTTAGAGTCTGAGGTCTCAGGTCAGAGTCTAAGGTCCCAGGTTACAGTCTGAGGTCCCAGGTTAGAGGAACTATGGAAGTTCCAGTGTGCTTTCTCTGTTTTTGGTGTTTTTCAAGATACCAAATAAAGGGGGCAAATAAAACAAGCGCTGCGTAAGTGGGCTTCATTAACATAAATCTCATTATGACCAAGTGCAAACACCCAGTGGGAGGAATTCTTAATTCCAGATAATATCTTGATTGCGACTGCAGAATAAAATATGTATTGCATATTAAACATTTGTCGGTGATTGCATAAAGGCCGTGGCAGTTTCCCGTAACAAACACACAACTAGAAAGCACCACGCGTGAGACAGATCGGGTTTCCTCGGACAGTTGTGGTGGAAAAAGCCCCCTTGACTTGACTTTTCTCCCCCCACATATATAGGGTATAGCTGCAGTGCCTGACGGGGCCTGGTCCCGGTCCCCGTCCCTCCAGTGGGGGGTGTTTACACTCACCTTCCGCCCCGCCGCAGCGAGCCGTCTCCAAGCAGCTGTTCAGACTCCGCGGCGCGCGGCCCCCTCCTGCCCTCCGAGGCTCCAGCGCCAATTTAGAAGAATAATTCACTTCAAACTCGGCGTCAAAGCTGCGGCGCCTGAAAGGAGGAGGAGCATATTTAAGGGACGGATATCGTGCATAGTCGAGCTTTTCACCGCGCTACAACGTTGTCCAGCTTCATTCACGCGTGTTTGATGACTCGTGTTCAGCAAGTCCTCTCCACGTGAGCCTCAAAAAACTCCCCTACAGTTTTGCGACGTCACAGGTCGAGCGCCGACATCTCCTGCGCAGGTTTTAGGTCCATAAATCATCGCCAGACTCGTTCGGATCACGTTCATTACAATCGCCCCGTTGTAATTAGAACAATAACACTGCAAATAATGCAAAATACACGCCTTTTACATCCGTCTGACTTGTTCCTGTCACTTGGAGACACTTTTTGGGCGCGGTCAGAGCTTTTGGGCGCGGTCAGAGCTTTTGGGCGCGGTCAGAGCTTTTGGGCGCGTGCAGAGCTTTTGGGCGCGTGCGTCAGAGCAGAGCTTTTTGCGGTCAGAGCTTTTGGGCGCGGTCAGAGCTTTTGGGCGCGGTCAGAGCTTTTGGGCGCGTGCAGAGCTTTTGGGCGCGTGCAGAGCTTTTGGGCGCGTGCAGAGCTTTAGATCAGAAGTGAATGTGATTCTTTCTTACTTAATATTTTAGCCTATTTTGAGCTCATGAAATACAGATATAAAAAAAAAAATGAATAAATAAAATTAAAATACATAAAATACATAAAATGAATAAAATACATAAAATAAATAAAATACATTAAATACATTAAATAAATTAAATACATTAAATGAATTAAATAAATAAAATACATTAAATGAATTAAATACATTAAATACATTAAATAAATAAAATGCATTAAATACATTGAATAAATTGAATAAATGAAATACATTATATACATTAAATAAATTAAATAAGTAAAGACAACCAGATACAAATGAAATTGTATGTCAGGTTTTCTTTTAAACAGGCCAGTGCGCTGCTCACCATGTTTCAGACGCCATCTGCACCCTTCCCCTAAAGGGTCACATGATCTAACAGTGATGTGTTTTACCGGCTCATTTACGCAGGTTTTGGCTCCGTTAGTTCTCCTGCCTGCATTGGTCGGGGAACAGCGCCATCTGCAGTCCGACTTCCCCGGAACAGTGTCCCATGTCTGTGCTCACTGTCCCGAAGTCATGACACGTCACATCATGTGACCATTCTGAGGGAGTGTGCAGAAGCGTCCGAAACATGTCAAAGTAACACTGAACACCTACTGAGCTAATGAGGGATTACACCAGTCTACTGAGCTAATGAGGTATTACACCGACCTACTGAGCTAACGGGGATTACACCGACCTACTGAGCTAAAGAGGGGTTACACCGACCTACTGAGATAATGAGGGATTACACCGACCTACTGAGCCAACGGGGGTTACACCGACCTACTAAAATAATGAGGGATTACACCAGCCTACTGAGCTAATAAGGTATTACATCGACCTACTGAGCTAATGGGGGGTTACACCGACCTACTGAGCTAATGAGGGATTACACTGAACTACTGAGCTAATGTTTGGATTTCAAATATGTCATGTGTGTTTTTGTTTTCACCTGCCCGAGGACTACTAACTAGGTCCCTAAATCTGGCTCAGAATATCTTTCCTTTGACTCGATGAATGTGGGCTGAAGTGATGAAACCACTAGGCCATCTTAAAGGTGCACTATGTGACTTTTCCCCACGAAAATAAAGGTTAATATCTCCATGGAAACAACCCGATGACACCAAAAATGAATGCACCGTTTGTAGGAGCAAAAAAGCTAACTCTGAGGCTAACTTGCACCTTAGCATTAGCACTTTTTAGCACACATTACAGCACTAGAATCATATACAATCATTCCACAGGGCTGTGTACTTTCCCCTCTGCTCTTCTCCCTGTAAACAAACCGCTGCACCTCCAGCCACGACGACACCACCCTCATCGGGCTCATCTCGGACGGGGATGAGTCCGTCCACAGGAGGGAGGTGGACCGGCTGGTGTCCTGGTAACAACCTGGACCTCACCTGGAGCCCAACACCTGCCACTTTAACCATCATTCAAAGCAATAACCATTCATTGCACTGCTCATTTTTTGTCTATATTATTTTATTTGTAAATATGCATGCCCTTTTATCATTATTCATAGTGTATGCTGCACCTTAACGCCAAAGCCAGTTCCTAGTTTTTGAATCCTGTTCATTGACAATGGCAATAAACCCCCTTTCTGATTCTGATCTGATCTGAAAGCTGTCAAATACATTTTATAATTGCTGTATCTTTTGACGTTCATGCATATCACCAGATCATTTCTTACCTTTCAAATGGTGCATAACATGTATTTTGGACAAAGAACTGTACTTCAATAAATGCTTTAATACAGAAACGCACATGAAAGACCCCAGGTGAGGATGAGTGGCTCCTGCTAATGTAAATGTAACTGAGTAACTGTAACCTCTGAAAGGGAATGATGTACTTCTGTATTCTCCAGCTGGCGTCACTGTGCAGGATCCAGAGCACCTTTGAGAAGGATCCGCGCTAGCTTTAGGCAATGGCTACATTAGCTTGAATAATTCATAGTTTGAACCTGGACACTGCTCCTTGGACGGACCGGACCAGAGACAAGCCTATATTAATATACAGAATGTACACAATATTCAGAACATACCGGTGCAGAAAGTGTCCTACTAATTCATGTGTTCATAATTGATTAATATCTCCCTTGGTCGCTGGTGAAGTGTTGAAACAAGAAAACGTCCCGTGTGAATGAACACAAATGCACATGTAGCAGCGTGTAACATTAACATATGTGCTCGAGTGGGTTCGAAACAGCGCCGCATTAGTCGACCGAGCGAAAAGGGAACGCTTTGTATGGAATCACACGATAGAAAAGAGCACAGGACAGGAAAACAAACTGTAACATGTGTTCACTTTTATGACTGAAATAATATTTTTTTTTGTCGGATTGGGTCCACAAATGTGACATATCAACATTACATGATCACTTACGACACAATCATTTAACCGCGTCGTGTCAAAATCATGCCTGAGTTGTACTTTGCTTCATCCCTGTCTATTGCATTAATCCTGTTTATGAGGTCCTCTTCACTGAGCGCTCAGCAATGCTTCAGGTGTGACTTTACTCATGTGATCATAATCTGCCGCGCAGCTTTTAAATCCATGAACCATCGACCGGTTCCGAGCTTTTTCTCAGTCGCATCGCTAACGGCTTCATTCACGGCGTTTTCCGGTGTTCATTCCCATCGCTGACAGCAGGGGGCGTTACAACACACATCATGCAGGAAACACGAGTGTAGTTTGTAAAAATTTTTTCACATGCAGACATTATTTTAAGTTAGAAATTGTGAAATGGTAATGTCAAGGTAGATTCGTTAAACGTATCGAAAATCAAATGGTAATCAATATTGAAAGTAGTATCAAAACTACAAATACTCCTTTGAACAAGTATCGATACAGAAAACACACTGACAACACAACATTTGTCGTTTGAGCTTTATTAGAACTAGTATAAGACATGTCAACACAAAGAAAGTACTATTATTATTATGTTTTTAAATGACATTCAATTGTTTAAAAAAATAAGCATTTTTGTCATAATTTTGTGGTATCGAAATGGGTATCGACAATTGAGTTTGACATTTCAATACTTTAATCTCGTCGATGACTGACGTTTTCTCCATTTGTGACGCGGCTCTGAGAATCTTCTGCTGTTTTGTAACTCCATAAATCATCTCCAGACTTGTCATGAGCATTTACGCTGTCAAATCATGATCTTTACAACTGCATGGCTCCATCAGGAAGTGAGTGGCCCAGCTTGATGTGTTCCTATTAAACTTGAGTGTGTAATTCCCTCTGCAGGCAGTAGATGGAGACAAAACTCAGTTACTCCGATGTTTTTTAAAGCTTTGACAAACTAATATTGTCTTTTGTTTGGTTTTAAAACATAAGATGCCAGAGCAAATGCGCTCAGGAGCATGTTTAAAGGATAATAACAACACAAATAAAGCATAATATTTGTCCTTTAAACTATGGTCAGTTTGTAACATTGCGATGCCCAAACCTATTGCACATCTGCAGTCAGTCGTTTTGGTAGTTTGCTCGTAGACAACCGCAGCATGGACGGCCAGCTGTGGATCCAAAATGCCTTCACCCAAACCGGAGCGTGCTGATTGGCTGAAGTCTATTCAAGTCCGCGCATCAGACCGAGCTAAAAATAGTCTGCGCGCACCTCGGGCAGCGAACGAGTCGTCCGATTTACAGTCACCTCCGAGACAAAACACGGCCGCTCAATTGGACGTGTTTTATTTGTGCTGAATACAGTTTTAGGTTTACGAATGCACATGTGTTGTAATGGGCCTTTGTGGTTTTCATGTCAGTCGTGACGTTTTCAATCTATGGCACAAAAAAGACCCAATTATTTACAGTATGTTGTGGTCTGATACTAGAGGCCAGATTTACGCTTCATAACATTGGAAACGCCAATTCTATGTTTAGTCCTGACTCTGGGCACCAGCAGGAGGCCGGTCCATGTTTAGTCCTGACTCTGGGCACCAGCAGGAAAGGGGGCCCCCCCGGTCCATTGTTTAGTCCTGACTCTGGGCACCAGCAGGGAGGCCGGTCCATGTTTAGTCCTGACTCTTGGGCACACAGCAGGAGGCCGGTCCATGTTTAGTCCTGACTCTGGGCACCAGCAGGAGGCCGGTCCATGTTTAGTCCTGACTCTGGGCAACCAGCAGGAGGCCGGTCCATGTTTATGTCCTGACTCTGGGCACCAGCAGGAGGCCGGTCCATGTTTAGTCCTGACTCTCTGGGCACCAGCAGGAGGCCGGTCCATGTTTAGTCCTGACTCTGCGGCACCAGCAGGAGGCCGGTCCATGTTTAGTCCTGACCCTGGGCACCAGCAGGAGGCCGGTCCATGTTTAGTCCTGACTCTGGGCACCAGCAGGAGGCCCGGTCCATGTTTAGTCCTGACTCTGTGCACCAGCAGGAGGCCGGTCCATGTTTAGTCCTGACTCTGGCACCAGCAGGAGGCCGGTCCATGTTTACTCCTGACTCTGGCACCAGCAGGAGGCCGGTCCATGTTTAGTCCTGACTCTGGGCACCAGTAGGAGGCCGGTCCATGTTTAGTCCTGACTCTGGCACCAGCAGGAGGCCGGTCCATGTTTAGTCCTGACTCTGTGCACCAGCAGGAGGCCGGTCCATGTTTAGTCCTGACTCTGGCACCAGCAGGAGGCCGGTCCATGTTTAGTCCTGACTCTGGCACCAGCAGGAGGCCGGTCCATGTTTAGTCCTGACTCTGGGCACCAGTAGGAGGCCGGTCCATGTTTAGTCCTGACTCTGGGCACCAGTAGGAGGCCGGTCCATGTTTAGTCCTGACTCTGGGCACCAGTAGGAGGCCGGTCCATGTTTAAGTCCTGACTCTGGGCACCAGTAGGAGGCCGGTCCATGTTTAGTCCTGACTCTGGGCACCAGTAGGAGGCCGTCCATGTTTAGTCCTGACTCTGGCACCAAGCAGGAGGCCGGTCCATGTTTAGTCCTGACTCTGGGCACCAGTAGGAGGCCGGTCCATGTTTAGTCCTGACTCTGGGCACCAGTAGGCTCCGTTTAACGTCACGTAATGACTCTATAGATTGCTCTCCAGTTCAATCGAAGCCTTGAGCGCGTGCAGAGCTGAAGACACCACCATCGAGCAGGTTCCCGTGGCAATGACAGAAGGACTGGATCAACTGAGAGCCGCTACTACTCACCGAAGAGCAAACCTTGGTTAGTTTTTACTGTCGTAAAACTTGAAAAGCAGAACATTTTCCCGGGTCTTTCAGGCACAGGCTTCACGTCCCACTGTGGAACAGAAGAAACATCTCCACGGGGAAAGGAAGGTCACCAGAAAAGTGACATGGTACATCTTTAACAATAGTCATTTGGTCTGATCTTCCCCCATCTTCGTGCACTTTTCCTGGTTCAGTTTGACTTGATTGAAGTCCTGTTCTGGTCCTGTTCTGGTCCTGTTCTGGTCCTGTTCTGGTCCTGGTCCAGCCTTGGCTTTGGTCTGGTTTGTGTGCAGAAGCAGAACGTTCGAATGTAGCTTCACATTTAGCCAAACCGGTCGGATTATTTGCCTATTGGCTTCAGTCTATTTAAGTCATTGTTTCCGACGGAGCTAAAAATAGCCCTGCTTCTTTCCTTTTCGTCTTTGTTTTTGTCAGAAATGCAGAAAATAAAACGTGATGAGGTCTGGCTTGTGCGGCTCAGATTTGCCACAGGTTTTAGACATCAAAGTTGAGCCAGTTTGAGGCGGGGAGGAGACGCGAGAGGGGGGGGGGCGGAGGCAAGGTCGTCAAGGTTACAGAGCGCATGCAGTGGTCGCACGGGTCCATCTGCTGGGGAAGAGGAGGACTACCGCCTGACGGGGCCGGCCATGTTTGATTCAGGTTTCGGATGTCATTGGGGGACACGCAGGAGGACGAGAGCAAAGGTGAAGATGAATCCAGTGGGTTTCTAATGTTTCTCAGATCTTCTTTAGTGAAATCATCAAAAATGTGCTAAAATGAGGCTGTAAATGAGGTTTAAATGAGGTTGAGGTTCAAGTTTGGCACATACATCGAGCGGATTGTAAAATGAAAGCACACATTTTGGAGTTTGTAACCATGTTCTTTGTTGTTCCCACGTCAGAAACAGACCTGGCGTTGCTGTAGCTTCACGCACGCTTGTTTCTTTAATCCCATTTAGCAAGTGTTCTCTTCTCTGGGCCTCACAAAACACTTAGTTCCAGATTTCCACAAATCATCGTCAGACTCGCTCTGAGCATTTCCGCCGATGAATCACGTTCGTTACAACTGCGTGCTTATAATTAGCATGTTGTAGGCAAGCTAGGTTTGTTCATCTCCTTCTTGTAATTTCCTCTGCTGCCAGTAGGTGGAGGTTAAACTCTGACTAGCTGATAGAATGATAGAAACACCTGCATTCATACTGTGAGCGGGGGGCGCCTCTCCACAGATATGTTTATTTTTTTATGATTTCACGTAAAGTTTGTGATCTACAAAATGAGAACTTGACGTGAAAATTAGTAGTTCGGTCAAAAAAAGGTGGAACTTTGCACGTTTGGGCTTTTGGAGAAGAGGTGGAAGAGGATCTGTTTTGGCATCATAAATGAGACCCCTGACCATTAAAGTTTTATAAATGAGATCTCTGACCTGTAAAGCTTCATAAATGAGACCCTTGACTTGTAAAGCATTATAAATGAGACCCCTGACCTGTAAAGCTTTATGAATTAGATCCCTGACCTGTAAAGTTTTATAAATGAGACCCCTGACCCGTAAAACGTTATAAATGAGACATCTGACCTGTAAAGCTTCATAAATGAGACCCTTGACTTGTAAAGCATTATAAATGAGACATCTGACCTGTAAAGCTTTATGAATTAGATCCCTGACCTGTAAAGTTTTATAAATGAGACCCCTGACCCGTAAAACGTTATAAATAAGACATCTGACCTGTAAAGCTTTATGAATGAGACCCCTGACCTGTAAAGCATTATAAATGAGACCCCTGACACGTAAAGCAGTATAAATGAGACTCCTGACCTTTTAAAGCTTTATAAATGAGACCTCTGACCTGTAAAGCTTTATAAATGAGACCCCTGACCTGTAAAGTTTTATAAATGAGACCCCTGACCTGTAAAGCATTATAAATAAGACCCCTGACCTGTAAAGTTTGATAAATGAGACCTCTGACCTGTAAAGCATTATAAATAAGACCCCTGACCTGTAAAGTTTGATAAATGAGACCTCTGACCTGTAAAGCATATAAATGAGACCCCTGACCTGTAAAGCTTTATAAATGAGACCCTCACCTGTAAAGGTTCATAAATGAGACCTCTGACCTGTAAAGCTTTATAAATGAGACCCCTGACCTGTAAAGCTTTATAAATGAGACCCTGACCTGTAAAGGTTCATAAATGAGACCTCTGACCTGTAAAGCTTTATAAATGAGACCCCTGACCTGTAAAGGTTCATAAATGAGACCCCTGACCTGTAACTTGTCTCAGAGGAGATAAATAACCGCTGATGCCGTGCTGTGGAACATTCCAGGCAGAGTAACAGCATCTTTAATGAAGACATGGTGGTTGTCACAAAAGTGACATGATGCACATTTCCACATCTGTGACGGCTTTCACTATGTAACTTTTCTGGCCAAGGTTGTCCATGGAGATGTCCTTGACCACAGGTGCTTTGGGTGGGCTTCAGGGCTCTTGGTCCTGGATGAAGACCATTCCCAGTGTTTGGACTTTTTGTATCGTTTGTGGAAACATTTTTGGTCAGATTGACGAGCAGAATGAAGCCGTTTCCTTTCACTGGAGCTTTCTCCTTCATAAAACATGTTGCTTAGTAAAATGCGTCACCTGACCAGCCTCAAAACGTCATGGCGACCGTGAGAATGGAGGTGATGTTAATGGCTTTTCCAGTGAAAATACTCATTCATTTGCTATGCTCCATTTGCCCCAGAGCATCTCCTGACACACTTTCCCATGATGCACCTCTGGAAACGATGGAGCATCACGTCATGTTTGTCATGTGATGCTAATGCCCAGGGCCGCACACCGCCCAGGGCCGCACACCGCCCAGGGGCCCATCTTAGAGCCTTTAGTGCTATAGTAAACACATGAATGTAGAGCAGGGGTGTCAAACCCATTCTGGCCCGCGGGTCGGATTTCGGCCGAGCAGAATGTAAAATAAATAAACACTTTATACAGACTTGTAATAGTTCTATGTGGAAACTAAGGCACAAATATGCAGCAGGAACAGGAACAGGAAGTGCAGCAGGAACGGGGAAGTGCAGCAGGAACGGGAAGTGCAGCAGGAGCGGGAAGTGCAGCAGGAGCGGGAAGTGCAGCAGGAGCGGGAAGTGCAGCAGGAACGGGAAGTGCAACAGGAACGGGAAGTGCAGCAGGAGCGGGAAGTGCAGCAGGAACGGGAAGTGCAGCAGGAACGGGAAGTGCAACAGGAACATGTGATTTGATCCTGACATGAAATGTTTATCACAGACTTCTAACTCGGTGTGACAGGCCGATGAGCAGCAGCAGTTTGTTCTCCAATAAACGGAGAACATGTACATGTTGGCAACAAACAAGTGGGAAGTATATATACTGAGACGTGTATGTGTATATACTGAGACGTGTATGTGTATATACTGAGACGTGTATGTGTATATACTGAGACGTGTATGTGTATATACTGAGACGTGTATGTGTATATACTGAGACGTGTATGTATATATACTGAGATGTATATGTGTATATATACTGAGACGTGTATGTATATATACTGAGATGTATATGTGTATGTGTATATATACTGAGACACATATGTATATATACTGAGACGTGTATGTATATATACTGAGATGTATATGTTCATATATACTGAGACGTGTGTATATATATATATACTGAGATGTATATGTATATATACTGAGACATATATATACTGATATCTATATGTATATATGTATATATACTGAGATGTATATGTGTATATATACTGAGACGTGTATGTATATATACTGAGATGTATATGTGTATGTGTATATATACTGAGACACATATGTGTATATATACTGAGACGTGTATGTATATATACTGAGATGTATATGTGTATATATACTGAGATGTGTATATATATATAAATACTGAGATGTATATGTATATATACTGAGATATGTATATATACTGAGACATATATATATTGATATCTATATGTAAATATATGTATATATACTGAGATGTATATGTGTATATATACTGAGATGTGTATATATATATATAAATACTGAGATGTATATGTATATATACTGAGACATATATATATTGATATCTATATGTAAATATATGTATATATACTGAGATGTATATGTTTATATATACTGAGACGTGTGTATATATATAAATACTGAGATGTATATGTATATATACTGAGACATGTATATATACTGAGCCATATATATTGATATCTATATGTAAATATATGTATATATACTGAGATGTATATGTGTATATATACTGAGATGTGTATATATATATAAATACTGAGATGTATATGTATATATACTGAGACATGTATATATACTGAGCCATATATATTGATATCTATATGTAAATATATGTATATATACTGAGATGTATATATACAGTCCTCACATCAGTCCTCGGGTGCGACACAGAGCAACTGAAACTGTTTTACTCGTTCTCAGAGCTCAAGTTACTGACTCGCAAAGATTCTCAACCTGCGGTTCTGAAAAAGGAGGTCCAAACTCTATTGTGTCCTTTTGACTGAAGCACACAGACATGAAACCCAAGGTCCAGAACAAAGTGTATTTAGCAATAAACAATCCTTCTTTTAAATCATTCGTACATGATTCAATTTGACCCCGAAAATGTGCTCCAATTCTGAGTGAAATAATACTTCATCTGAAACGTACACAAAGTACAAACGGTCAACTCGTCTCATAAAGTCAATAAAACAAACACTTTCAGATTCTCCACTGTGACAAGACTCAGCTTTGCCTCATGTCCACCCCGGGCCCTCACCCCCCACTCACTCCACTCCCCCAAAAAGTCTTCTTTAAAATAACATCGCACAGGTCAAGGTAAGTCAAGAAGAAAACACAGAAAGTAGTAAAAGTACTCAACCAATTCACCAAGTTCAAGTTGATTTTAATATTTCCATTTGCAGTGAAAAGCACATTGGAAAGACGTCGGACCCCCCGTGTCGGCGCGAGCGTGCCCACCTGCCGAGCGCGTGTGGAACTCAAGCCCCGGCCCCGCTCCGCCACAGAATGGCCCTCGTTAAATATTCATTGTCCCGTTCCCGGCGGCCCACTTTGATCCGGGCCGACCCACACGCCGCTGCCGCCGTCGCCGCGGAGGTTCCACGGGGCGAGAGGGGGGCCGACCAACGACCTCCTGTACGTCGGGGGGGAGTCGTTTCACGCGCGCGCTCCTCTGGTCCAGGGGGAAGATGGGGAAACGAGACTACGCCGCTCCGGTCACGTGAGGAGGAGTAGGGCGAGGAGGAGCGTGAGAAGGAGGAGCGCGAGGAAGAGCAGCGCGAGGCGAGGGGGAGCACGAGGAGAGGGGGAGCACGAGGAGAGGCAGCGTGAGGAGGAGCGTGAGGAGGAGCAGCGTAAGGAGGAGCGTGAGGAGGAGCAGCGTGAAGAGGAGCTTGAGGAGGAGGCAGCGCGAGGAGGAGCTGTGAGGAGAGCAGCTTGAGCAGGGCAAGCGCAAAGAGGAGTGTGAGGAGGAGCTTCAGCGCAAGGAGGAGCGTGAGAAGGAGCAGCTTTGAGGAGGAGCAGCTGAGGGGAGCAGCTTGAGGAGGAGCAGCGTCGAGAGGAGTGGTGAGGAGGAGCAAGCGCGAGAGAAGGAGGAGCACGAGGAGGAGCACGAGGAGGAGCAGCGTGAGGAGGAGTGTGAGGAGGAGCTGCGCGAGGAGAGGAGGAGCACGAGGAGGAGCACGAGGAGGAGCAGCGTAAGGAGGAGCGTGAGGAGGAGCAGCACGAGGAGGTGAGGAGGAGGAGTGTGAGAGGAGCTGCGCGAGGAGAGAGGAGGTCGAGGAGGAGCACGGTAAAGCATAAGGAGGAGCGTGAGGAGGAAGCACGAGGAGGTCTGTCTAAAATTCAAAGTTCTAATTTAGAATCTCAAATGAATTTAAGTCTCAGTTGAGTCTAAAATCCGGTTCTCTTTGATTCCAGAGTTACAAACTAAAGCGTCTCCAAAGAGCGACGTCAGACAAAGCCGTAAATGTCACCATGAAACTGAAAACAGTGAAACTGAAAACAGTGAAACTGAAAACAGTGAATAAAAAACTCTATTAAATAAAGAAAGTCTCTAAAAAAATATATACAATATGAATATTCACTATTTAAGACGCGTTCAGATCAGGGCTGCTTCACGTTGTGTTTTCACATTTTTGTAAAGCGGTTGTTTAGATCACACTTTGTCTTTCTTTCAAATTGAACAAAATAGAGAAATATGTTTTCCGACTCCCCCTGCAGCGGACCAAAGCTTCAATGGAAGTGCAAAAATATACAAATACATTGAAAAGAAAACAGGTTCATCTGAAAATGACCTTCTGTATAACGAAAACAAATACACAAAGTAAAATCAATACTACTTCCGTGCCAAATAACGGACTATTTATTTAGATTATAAAGAAGTTAAAGACGTGACAACACAAAGGAGACGTCTTAAACTCGCTGGGATGAATAACATCTGAGGCCAAAGTGGAATACGAACGAAACCTTTGAATTATTGGTTTGTGTGTTTGTCGAAGCGCTGCAGGAGGACGTGGTGTCCACCAGAGGGCGGCAGTGCAGCGTTTGAGTGGGGTCCAAAAGGATGAGTGTCTTTGATGAGCCTCATGAAGCCCCCCCGCAGTGACCAGACACACTCCCCACCAGGGCTATCAAAGGAAGAGCGCCACCTGCTGGGAGAAAGGAGGAACAGGAGGGTGGGAGGAACAGAAGAGAGGGAGGAACAGGAGAGAGGGAGGAACAGGAGAGAGGAGAGAGGAGGAGGAACAGGAGAGAGGGAGGAAGGAGAGAGGGAGGAACAGGAGAGAGGGAACAGGAGAGAGGGAGGAGCAGAAGAGAGGGAGGAGGGAGGAAGGAGGAGGACAGGAGAGAGGGAGGAACAGGAGAGAGGGAGGACAGAGGGGGAGGAACAGGAGAGAGGAGGAACAGGAGAGGGAGGAACAGGAGAGAGGGAACAGAAGAGAGGAGGACAGGAGAGAGGGAGGAACAGAAGAGAGAGGGAGGAACAGGAGAGAGGAGGAACAGGAGGAAAGGAGAGAAGGAGGAACAGGAGAGAGGGGAGGAGAGAAGAGGAGGAACAGGAGAGAGGGAGGAAGCAGGAGAGAGGGAGGAACAGGAGAGAGGGAGGAGGAGAGAGGAGAGAGGGAGGACAGGAGAGAAGGAGGAGCAGAGAGAGAACAGGAGGAAAGGAGAGGAGGAACAGGAAGAGAGGAGGAGCAGAAAGAGAACAGGGAGGAACAGGAGAGAGGGAGAGCAGGAGAGAAGGAGAGAAGGAGAGAAGAGGAGGAACAGGAGAGAGGGAGGAGACAGGAGAGAGGGAGGAGACAGGAGAGAGGAGGAGAGAGGACAGGAGAGAGGACAGGAGAGGAGGGAGAGACAGGAGAGAGGAACAGGAGAGAGGACAGGAGAGGAGGAGGAGAGAACAGGAGAGAGTGGAGGGAGAGAGAGGGAGGAAAGAGAGGGAGGAACAGAGAGGGAGGAGACAGGAGAGAGGGAGGAACAGGAGAGAGGGGAGGAGAGAGGAGGAGAGAAGGAGGAGGAGAGAGAGCAGGAGGAAGAGAGAGGGGACAGGAGAGGAGGAGGGGAAGGACAGAGAGAGAGAGAAGGAGGAAAAGGAGAGACAGGAGGCAGAGAGGAGAGGAGAGGAACAGAAGGAGAGGAGAGAAGGAGAGAAAGGGAGAGAGGAGGGAGGAAAGGAAAAGGAGAGAGGGAGGAACAGGAGAACAGAAGAGGAAAGGAAGGAGAAAGAGGAGAACAGGAGTGGAGAACAGAGAGAGGAGGAACAGGGGGAACAGGGGAGGAACAGAAGAGGAGAGGAGGAAGAGAGAGGGGGGGAGGAACAGGAGAGAGGGAAGGAGAGAGAAACAGGAGAGAGGGAGGAACAGAAGAGAGAAGGAGGAGCAGGAGAGAAGGAGGAGAGAGAGAGGAGGAAGGAGGAACAGGAGAGGAAGGAGGAGGAGAGAGAGAAGGGAACAGAAGAGAGGGGAGAGGACAGGAGAGGAAGGGAGGAGGAGAAGGAGGAGGAGAGGAGACAGGAAGGAAAAGGGAGAGAAGGGTGGAGAGAGGAGGAGAGAGGAGGAACAGGAGAGAAGGAGGAACAGGAAGAGAAGGAGGGAGGACAGGAGAGGAGGGAGGAGGAACAGGAGAGAGGAGGAACAGAAGAGAAGAGAGGAGAGGGAGAAAGGAGGAACAGGAGAGAGGGAGGAAAGAGAGAAGGAGGAAGGAGAGAAGGAGGGAACAGGAGAGAGGGAACAGAAAGAGAAGGAGAGAACAGGAGAGAGGAGAGGAACAGGAGAGAAGGAGGGAGAGACAGAGAGAGGAGGAACAGAGAGAAGGGGAGGAACAGAGAGACAGAGGGGAGGAACAGGAGAGGGAGGAACAGGAACAGAGAGACAGGAGGAAGGAGAAAGGGAGAAGGAAACAGGAAGAGAGAGGAGGAAGAGAGGGGAAGGAAGGGGAGAGGGGAGGAACAGGAGAGAAGGAGGAGCAGAGAAGAGGAGGAGGAGCAGGAGAGAAGGAGGAACAGGAGAGAAGGAGGAGCAGGAGAGAAGGAGGAGCAGGAGAGAGGGGAACAGGAGAGAGGGAGGAGACAGGAGAGAAGGAGGAAGGCAGGAGAGAAGGAGGAAGCAGGAAGAGAGGGTGGAGGAGAGAAGGAGGAACAGGAGAGAAGGAGGAGCAGGAGAGAAGGAGGAACAGAAGAGAGGAGGAGACAAAAGAGAAGGAGGAACATGAGAGAAGGTGGAACAGGAGGAGGGAGGAACAGGAGGGAGGGAGGAACAGAAGAGGAGAAGGAGGAACAGGAGGAGGGAGGAACAGGAGAGAGGGGGAAAGAAGAGAGGAGGAACAGAGAGAGGAGGAACAGGAGAGAGGGAGGAACAGAAGAGAGGGAGGAACAGGAGAGAGAGGGGAGGAACAGAAGAGAAGGAGGAACAGGAGAGAAGGAGGAGCAGGAGAGAGGGTGGAGCAGGAGAGAAGGAGGAGCAGGAGAGAAGGAGGAACAGGAGAGAAGGAGGAACAAAGAGAAGGAGGAACAGGAGAGAGGGAGGAACAGAAGAGAAGGAGGAACAGGAGAGAGGGAGGAACAGGAGGGAGGAGGAGGAGGAGAGAGGGGAGGAACAGAAGAGAAGGAGGAACAGGAGAGAGGGAGGAACAGGAGAGAAGGAGGAGAGAAGGGGGAGAAAAAGGAGAGAGGAGGAACAGGAGAGAAGGAGGAGCAGGAGAGAAGGAGGAACAGAAGAGAAGGAGGAACAAAAGAGAAGGAGGAACAGGAGAGAGGGAGGAACAGGAGGGAGGGAGGAACAGGAGAGAGGGGAGACAGGAGAGAAGGAGGAGCAGGAGAGAGGTGGAGAGGGAGAGCAGGAGAGAGAGGAGGAGGAGGAGAAGGAGAGGGAGGAAGAACAGAGAGAAGGAGGAACAGGAGAGAAGGAGGAGCAGGAGAGAGGAGGGAACAGAAGAGAAGAGGAGACAGGAGAGAAGGAGGAGGAGGAGAGAGGAGGAGCAGGAGAGAAGGGAGAGCAGGAGAGAAGGAGGAGCAGGAGAGAAGGAGGAACAGGAGAGAGGAACAGGAGAGAAGGAGGAACAGAACAAATTAAAGCATAAAAACAGTGGCTTCTTTGACGTCTGCGACTTCACGTTCACACGTTCACGTTCACGTTCACACGTTCACGTTCACTCGTGTCACCTTTGAAGGTGAAGCTGCTTCTTCTCTGCGACGCTGTCGTGGCTCAGGCCGGAGCGACAGAAGAACCAGTGTGGATTACATTAAGGACAGGGCTTTGGCTCTCACAAAGCTCCTGGATGGAGAAGCTGGCTCAAGGTTCTTTTGAAAGTCTCAAGTCTGGATTCAGGGCCAGTGAAGGTGAGTCTGGATGTTCTGAAGGTCCTGAGAAGGTCTGTGCCTTCTTCAGATGAGAGACTGGAAACTTCTTCATTGTCTGAGCTGCGAAGTGAGAGACAAAGGACCCAGGCCCGGGGGAGGGGCACCTGGGGGTCAGAGAGCGAGAGAGGTCACTGGAGGTGCGGCTTAAAGTAGGCGTGACCATAAGTCTGGCCTGACTCTCAATCAAACGCACTCTCATTTGGACAATATTTATTATATTATACATATATTATGATATATAAGTGACTTAAACACATATGCAACTGTAAGAATATGACAGTGTTCTTAAGTGTAACTAACATGGTGTAGTTACAGATTATGATCACATGGTGGAACATGGAGTCAGTTTAAATGTGAAATATAGACATTTAAGAACTTTGTCTTTGACAAATGTCTCCACGGAACCAAGAGAACAAAGAGGATTAGTCTTCAGCTCAGGCGAGTCCGTTTGGAGGTGAAGCTGTTCTCTTTGTTCTGTGACGAGAACTTAACTGTTGTTTTCAGTTATGGAAAGAGCGTGAGATCTTCGTCAAATTCAGCCTTTATCCGTCTTTTAGAAAAGATTAAGCCGTTCTGTTGTAACCAAAACACTTTCATTTAACACGTGAACACATGAACAAACGCACCAAACTTCAAAATAAACTCAAACGTGATGAGAAAGACGACCCACCCACTACCCCCGATGATGAGGTAAACCTACACAGCAAAGAGCAAACGATCAGGACCTGGCAACCTTACACCTTCGCCATGTAACGGGACGGAGCAGGCAATCCGAGCCGTCGCCGTGGAGAAGAAATAATTCGCTTGATGGCACTAATAATCACAGCTCTGTTACCGATCCATCACAAAGACTCACTCGTTCATTATTGATGGGCCGAGGGGACGATGTCATACGTGTCCTCCTCTTTGTGCCCTCCTCTTTGTGCACTCCTCTTTGTGCCCTCCTCTATGAGTCTTTGTCTTCATGCCCTCCTCTTTGCGCCCCCCACTTTGTGCCCTCCTCTTTGTGTCCTCCTCTTGTGCCCTCTCTTTGTGTCCTCCTCTTTGTGCCCTGCTCTTTGTAGTCTCTCGTCTTTGTGCCCTCCTCTTTGTGCCCTCCTCTTTGTGCTCCCTCCTCTTTGTGCCCTGCTCTTTGTGTCCCTCCTCTTTGTGCCCTGCTCTTTGAGTCTTCGTCCTTTGTGCCTCCTCTTTGTGCCTCTCTTTGTGTCCTCCTCTTTGTGCCCCTACTCTCGTGTCTTCGTTTCCTGCCCTCCTCTTTGTGCCCTCTTCTTTGTGCCCTCCTCTTTGAGTCTTCGTCTTTGTGCTTCCTCTTTGTGCCCTCCTCTTTGTGCCCTCCTCTTTGTGCACTACTCTTTGCCCTCCTCTTTGCACTCTCCTCTTGTGCGCCTCCTCTTTGTGCCCTCTCTTTGTGCCCTCCTTTTTGTGCCCTCCTCTTTGTGCACTACTCTTTGTGCCCTCCTCTTTGCACTCTCCTCTTTGCACTCTCCTCTTTGTGCCCTCCTCTTTGTGCCCTCCTCTTTGTGCCTGCTCTTTGAGTCTTCGTCTTTGTGCCCTCCTCTTTGTGCCTCCTTTTTGTGCCCTCCTCTTTGTGCCTCACTCTTTGTGCCTCGCTTTTTGTGCCCTCCTCTTTGTGCACTACTCTTTGTGCCCTCCTCTTTGTGCGTTTGGGCGTGATTACGTTGGAGTACCAATCAGAGAAACATGAGGTCGTTTGGGTAATAAAAACATGGAGGCTTCTGACTAAAACAAAAAGACAAAAAATATTTATGATTTCAAATTTTGACTTTATTTGGTGTATTTGTACGTGTTAAGTATATTTTTACACCAATCGAAGAGGTATTTGTGGAAAAAACGTTGAAAAATGACAGGAAGTGACATCACACCAGGGATCTCATTCCAGTCAAAGTTTATGCAGAATTTACACAAAGAAACAAATTTTTCTAAACATTAATTCAACAAAATAAAGTCGCTCTCATATATTTTATTGTCCAAAAAATGTGACGTTAGATGAGTTTTGCCCGGTGTTTGCTGGGTAATTACCTACTGTGATGTCATCATTACAAACAGGAAGTGAATTATAAACGTAAAAAATTTGCTATTCTGTGATAAATGTTAATAATATTTTGCAAATTTCAAATAATATTTATCGTAACTGCATTTTAGTTCAATGCATCGTCCGACCTGTAGGGGGCGCTTTAAACTCGGAGGTTAAAAAAGTGATGTATTTATTTTGTTCTGAATGATGCGCAGTACAGTGTCTCTGATTGGACCAAAACCTCCCGCATTTAATAAGAGAGACGGGAAGTAGACGCCCCTGCTGGCCCAAATGATTATACGCAGTACTTGAATGTAAGTCCAAATCTATATCTATTAGATAGCCGGGAATCGCTGGGTCCCTCACGATTCGATACGCAACACACACGGCTCACGATACGATAATGTACAACTTATCGCGATAACATGCGATAATCGATATATCGCTCGAGACATTCTACGATACTTCACTATTTTGTCACATTTTAACAACGGTCAAAATGTCAAACGTTTCCTTTCTTTAAACAAGCAACAAAATTGTAGCGCCGCCGCAAAATAATTCGGGAAATCATACCAAAAATGACTCGTGGCGATGTATCGATGCAGCAGCGCACGATATCGAAACTGTATCGAAGGCGGGACTTACCACTATGAAGAGGTGGGACTTATCACTATGAAGAGGCGGGGCTTTACCACTATGAAGAGTGGACTTATCACTAGAAGAGGTGGGACTTATTACTATGAAGAGGCAGGGTTTATCACGAAGAAGGGCGGGGCTTATCACTTGAAGAGGCGGGTTATCACTATGAAGAGCGGGACTTATCACATGAAGAGGCGGGCTTACCACTAATGAAGAGGTGGGACTTATCACTATGAAGAGGTGGGACTTATCACTATGAAGAGGCAGGGTTTATCACAAGAAGGGCGGGGCTTATCCTATGAAGAGGCGGGGCTTATCACTATGGGCTATCACTATGAAGAGCGGGCTTATCACTATGAAGAGGTGGGGCTTATCAGTTCTGCAGTTTGAGTCAATGACCTATCGCTATTACACGCCGTTTTAGATCAATATTGCGGTTTACAATGAACAGAATGTAGAATGACGATCTACATCTTATAATTCAAGACTAATTACCTGAAAAAAAATAAAATAATATTATTAATTACAATATGTCTCCAGTAGGGATGTCAAATACAAAATGTTAGCGTTATGATTATTGTGAGAAAAAACATCACGATTCTTCACGATTATCGCGACTGACTAAACAACAGTGAAATCTTTACTTTTCTGTCATTCTCGTGCTCTGACATGTGACTGTTATTTACCAAACGGAACTTTATATAAGACAAAATAAAGTCAAATTTGACAAAAACAACTGTATTTTTAAAAGTTCTTTACATTTAGGTCTATTTTTTGGACGATAAATTGAACGTAAACCATGTCAATTTGCTTCTAAAATATCACGATTGTTATTTTTTGGTTCTCACGATCATATTGTGACCTGAATAATCACGATCATATCGATTCATAATCTTGACCGTGAATACGTTTTAATATGTTCAGAAGGTTCAGACACCGCCGGCCGACTGTCATCGAACAAACAAACGGCCGCGACGCTTCCTCCCAAATCGCGCTTATCTCCCCGGAGCATGTCACCTGTCCGTCTCCCTGTCCGTTCCCCCTGTCCGTCTCCCTGTCCGTCTCCCTGTCCGTCTCCCTGTCCGTCTCCCTGTCCGTCTCCCTGTCCGTCTCCCTGTCCGTCTCCTGTCCGTCTCCTGTCCGTTCTCCCCTGTCCGTCTCCCTGTCCGTCTCCCTGTGTTTTCCTCGTCCGTCTCCTGTCCGTCTCCCTGTGTTGTTTTCCTCGGGCTTTTGTATTATTTATGCCGCGCCCCTCAGACGCCCGGCCCGCTCGAGTTTCACCCGCCGAGCCAGATGACAAATTAAGACTCCTTCTACGGCACTGGCTTCTCCAACACGTACACCGCCACAGCCACCGCCGTCAAGGAGCGAGCCCCCCGCTTCCTGTCCACCTGACGCACTTACACAGAGAGACGAGGGGGGGGGGGAGAGGTGGAGGGAGAGAGGGGGAGGTCACTGTGCTGAATGAGAGAGAGAGAGAGAGAGAGACAGAGTAGGTCAGTGGAAGCAGCGCAGAGTGACAACAATACTCTGACCTGGACGTTTCTTTTGAAGAACAGAACCACCAGGAACACTAAAGGATATATATATTATATATATATATATATTTTATATTTTTTATAGTAGTACGCCGCGGTGAATGAGTGATGGGAAGAAGTTTTACTCTTTTTTTTTCCATGACATCCCTTGACGAGCTCATTGCAAAGGTAACGAGTTTATGTTGGGGAAGCGTTTGCCAACTTACTTAAGGAATTGTTCTAGTAGTTTTATTGTCATGTGACGGGTAATGTTTACGTAGCCTAATGTTTTGTAAAGTATTTGTAGTAAATGTGGTCACAATATTAAATGATTATCTTAACTTCAGATATTATTTTTTTAAAAACTGTTTTGAATTTGCAAAGTTTTTTATACATACCATTTCAGTAATATGGTTGTCAGACATTTATAGATAGCATTGTTTTAATTAATGCAACAAATAAAAATCCTATTTGATTTTTTTTTGTATTATTATTATTAATATTATATATATATATATATTATTTTTTTTTACAAAAACTTAATTAATTGATTTAAAAAGAAATGTAAACTATATTATTTTAATTAATGGATGTCGAAGATAGTCATGAAAAATAATAAGTAATTAAATGGGGGGAAAAAATAATAATGACAACGATAAATCATAAAAACCACTGTATTTATATTTTATTGTGTTGTATTCGTTTAACTTTTTTTCAATCAAGTTGGGCTGCCATATCCTTATTATTAACACTAATTTATTCACTTTTAAGAGGGAGCTTTTCCAAAATCGCTTCTTTTGTTTGCTTAATTCTGTGTAAAAGTCACATAATGTGGTATAAGTGCGGCTGAATAAATGTGAGGCCGTGTTCTTTCATTTACAGGTCAGGGTGCTACATAATGATGCTGTGTTGGTGCTGAAACGCCAGCCTGTTTTTTACACATTAATGAAGCGCCCAACCCCAGAACACTGCTCTATCTGGGTATCAGGGTAACATTAGGACAGGTATAGCTGTTCCACTTAATTGTTTTGGAAGGCGCTCCATAATCACTGAATAATCATTTGAGACGGAAACATAATTAGCATACGGAGCAGTGTGTCCCGACCTTTCGAAACGTAACGGTGCCCTGAAGCTGTCATGGGCTAAAACTACTTTAGCGGTCTTTTTGTCGTGTTATGACGTTGTTTCTGCTCTCGTTCTAGTGCATGTTGTCGTGTCCTTGTGCAAGACACTTCCCCTACTTTGCCCTGTGTAAAAATGCGTTGTGTGTGAGTGAATGAACTGTAAAGAGCAGTGCAAATATCAGGCTCATCGTTACAACATAGCAGTAAACAGTAGAATATAACACAAGACACTGTGTTGAGTGTTTTATGTTATAAACAGTTTATGACGTTATTATCATGTGTATCTTGAAATGTTTAACGTTGGAGCTAAATCGGCCTGGTTTGTGTCCACAGGAGCCTTCATGGGGACCAGATCTCAAGGACGCAGGTTTGCTTTGACCAGGCGGAGCTGTCCTCACACACACCTACATGTCAGTGTCGGCGTGGAAACAACCAGGCATAACTAAACCTTCATTCACCTCAGGTAAGTTGAAAAGAAAAGCTAAGAAGCATGTTTTTAATAATAATGAGAATAATAATAATAATAATAATACCTCTTAATGTCTTGACGTCTCATGTTTGATTGCATTCCTGGTGGAAAAAAATGTATACTTGTTTATTCTCTATAAATTTGCACAGATTTTATGAATATGGATTTTTAAATTTATTTTTTGCTTTAAAATCTGTTTTTCTTTCATAGATAAAACTGTTTTTGCTAAAAGGTTTGCTTTTATATAAATTCTTATCCTGATTAACTGAGCTCCAAATATACTGTATATATATATATTTTTTCAAAAGAAATATTAAGCATTTAAAACAAATTCTCATTCTATTGCATATTTTTTTGTAGAAAATATATTTTTAAATATATTGTTTTTTAATGTCTGACCACATTTTCTGTTTTCTGTTGTGAAGGTGTCGCCCCTCTGACCGGCGAGGAGGGCATGCTGCGCTGATAACTGCGCAACACTTAACCTTAAAATGCCTGGCAAAAAAGACAACAAAAAGGATGCAAAGAAAGGAAAACCTGAACCCGAAAAAAAGAAAGAGGAGGAGAAGAAAGGAAAAGACGACAAAAAGGGAGGAAAGGATGACAAGAAAGGAAAGGATGACAAGAAAGACGACAAGAAGGGAGGAAAAGACGACAAGAAAGGAGGGAAGAAGGGAAAAGAGGAGCCTCCACCGAAGGGCAAGGATGACGGAAAGAAAGGGAAGGACAAAGGAAAAGGAAAGAAGGTAGAATCCGAGGAGGACGAGGATCTGCTGAGCGAGGAAGAGGAAGAAGACAGCGAAGACGAGGAAGACTCTGAGGACGACAGGCGCAAGAAAGGCAAAGGAGGGAAGGGCGATAAAGGGAAGAAAGGCGGTAAGCCCAGGCGTGGGTACGATTCAGAGGAGGATGAGGACGAAGACGACGATGAAGATGATTACGACGAAGATGAAGACGACCGCAAATCCAAAAAGAAACCCAAAGATAAAGGGGGTAAAGATGATGGGAAGAAGAAGAAAAAGAAGGACATTTCAGCTGCTCCAATCAAGGATATGCACAAGAGAGGTCTCAAAAACATGTCAAAGATGTTCATGAAGTTTTCCGGTTTTAAAAGACGCAGGAACAGCAGGAAGAAACTGAAGAGCACGTCGCGCTTGTTCCTCGGATTAGGGAAAAGGAAAAATCGGATTAAGTCGGCGAAAAAGAAACGCCGCAAGTCAATGCTAAAACACACCTCTCGATTGATGTTTCGATTCAAGGCGAGTAAGAAGAAGAAAAAGGAGAAGGACGCCAAGGAGAAGGCTGCTGCTAACGGTGGCAACAAACCAACATACATGCTGCTACGTTTAGGTGGCAACGGTAGTCAGAAAGGCTTTTTCAAAGGGATGTTCGGTCAAAAAGATCCCGCCGGGTTCAAGAACAGGAGCAAGCTGCTTGGCAGGGTCGCTGCAGCTACCAACTGGTTGACTAATCGCTTTCTGTCCAGTAAAATGCGAGGCCATAGGGGACAGCAAGGTTGGGGTGGCCAGAGAGGGCAGAGTCGCAAAGGGCACATGCACGGTTACCAAAATAATGGTTATGATTACGGCGATGAAGCATATGGTCACGATCCACGGTATGCAGGTCATCAGAAGGGCTATGGGGCTTATGATAACGGCTATGGAGCGTATGGCGACGAGGCAGCGTATGGAGGTCATTACGGCGATAATGGCCAGTATCAGGATCAATACGGTTACTATGATGGTGGAGCAGAGGGAGCGGACTATCAGGACTTAGGCTACTACGAGGAAGAGGGACTGTATGATCCAAACGCTGAATATTACGAAGGCGAGGTTTACGATGATGGGACGGGCAATTATTACAACCCCTATGGATCCACGCTAGATTACTATGGACAGGAAGCAGACTATTATATGTACCAGCAACAACAGCAGGGAATGGGGGGATATGGTGACGAGGCTCTTGAGTACTATGGACTGATGGGAGAAGAGCAGATGTACGCAGGTGGGCTTGATGGTTACATGGATCCTATGGCGCAAGTTTATGCTGACGAAATGGCTCAGGCAGGTTACTTTGGTGAAGGACAAGCTGGGTACTATGATTCTGGGCAGGCCGCTTTACAAAACCCTTACGCACAGATGCAAATGCAGGCTGGGCTTCCAACGGATTTCCAACTGAACTACAGCCAAGTAGGAATGCCTTACCAAGACGTAAGCTCTCAGCAGGCTATGGGAATGCCAGGAGGACAAGGTTTTGGATTTCCAGGTCAAGGAATGGACCAGACTCAGGCCCTCTATGGAGATCAATTTGCAAATCAACCAGATCAATTTATGGACAACTCCGGAGGCATACAAGGAGGAGATATCACGTTCAGAGTTCCTAGGCCGCAAGTCCGCCTTTTTGGTAAAGAACGTCTAGATGTACCTCTTCCACCACCACCTACTCTTCCTCCAGATCCAGAGTTTGAAGGCATGTCGGAGATACAATATGAAGACCAAATATCATTTGCACCTGGCCTGGTGCCTGGTGGCATGTTGTCCATTCCACAAATGGGTCACCCACAGCAACAGATGATGATGCCTCCGCAGGCTCAGATGATGATGGCTCAACAAGATCAGATGATGATGGCTCAACAAGATCAGATGATGATGGCTCAACAAGATCAGATGAGGATGATGGCTCAACAAGAACAGATGATGATGGATCAACAAAATCAAATGATGCAGCAGCAACAAGCAGGGATGATGGACCCTCAGGAACAAATGATGTCACCTGCTCAACAAATGATGCTCCAGGATCAACAGCAGCAGATGGGCATGCCTTCAATGATGCCTTCACCTGCCATGTCTCCTCAGCCTCAAATGATGATGCCACAGCAACAAGCAATGTTCCAAGACCCAGGCATGTCAGCCCAAATGATGCAAGCAATGTCTCCCCAACCACAGATGATGTCGCCCCAACCACAGATGATGTCGCCCCAACCACAGATGATGTTACCACAGCAGCAGATGATGCCCCAACAAGTCATGTCCCCTCAGCCACCAATGATGGTGCCGCAACCAATGATGTCACCGCAGGTAATAACAAGTTGTGTTTATTATCCGAAATAGTAGAAAAAGGGAAAGATGTAAGAATTTGAGAAATGCTAAATCACTGCATTATTCATCCCTCATAAAATTCAAGAACACTTTATTTATTCACAAGGGGCACTTCAAAGTCACATAGAGGGGTGTACACAAAATCACATATGTGCATTCTTAAAGGTGCCTTGCCTAGCTTTGACTAAATAGTTATCATGTTAAAACGTATGGAGTATGTTTTGATTTGTTCCCAGCAAATGATGGCGGACCAGATGATGATGATGTCCCAAGATCAGGGTTATGGACCACCTTCGATCCCCACCCCTTCTGCGATGATCATCAAGCAGGCAGGCATGAGTCCTCTTCCTGCACGCAGAATGCAGGCTTCCCCCACCCCATCCCGCCGCTCTGTGATGATGCCATCACCTCAGATGCAGCGGCATCCAATGGCCATGCCAGGTTCACCCATGATGCCTCAGAGACAAATGCCTTCTCCTCAGCCTTCAATGAGAGGCGGCTTCATGGGGGCTCAAAGGCCACCCTCAGTCATGTCAAGACGGATGTCGCCTCCTCCCTCACCACGATCATCTCCCCTTGCCCGTCGCAGAATGTCCCCTCAGAGATCACCTCCTCCCATGGCTCGACCCCCATCCCCTCCCCACTCTCCACGGGCCTCCATGATCCGTCGTAGTCCTCCAGGTTCACCGAGAGCCTCTATACGTCGCCGGTCTCCACCTGGTTCTCCCCGTGCTGCCATGAGGAAACAAAGTCCTCCTCCTGCACCCAGTCCTGCTCGCAGTCCGTTTGGGGGAAGAAAACTCGAACAGGCTCGCCCACATTCTCCAACCCGTAGATCTCCACCAATGTCACCCCAATTTAGCAGACAGCTTTCTCCATCTCCTTCCCCATCACATCGTAGCATCTCCCCTACTGGACACCGACCTACTCAGGCATCCCCTACCCTCTCTCGTCGCTCAACACGTTTGCTCAGGGACCCTACCCCTTTAGCCAGACCTAGGATGGGGGTACCTCTAGGAACAGTGAGACCATCTCCCATGGGGCTCAGAGGACGGCCAGTGCCTCCTCCAACGCAGAATGTGCGTCCATTCCGTCCGTCCTCCATCCGTAGTAATAGGTCCTCTGTTCTCACCATTGACTCCTCTCTTCACTCTTCTCCTTTTCACTCTCCTCCCATGGCACATCGGGGTCCTTTTGTGAGAAGAGAATCTGGTCGCCTTCCCCATCGCCCTGTAGCTAGAGGGCGCCCTTTGATGGCTCGTCAGTCCATGAGGAGTATGCCCCCTCCGTCTCCTCAGCCGTCACTTAAACACATGGCACATCCAGCCTCCCCAAGATTTTCTCCAAGGCATTCTCCAAGGCTTTCTCCAAGATATTCTCATCCAGCATCCCCAATCATGTCACCACACCCTTCGGCTTTTGCTCCAGAACCTCAAATGCCTGGGATGTATGCAGATCCTTACATTGATCAGGCACAGCAGTACGGGGCTCCGGCTTCCCCCATGCTGTCTCGTGCAATTCAAAACCAGACACTTCAACATGCTTCTTTTGCAACTCCTTTTGGATCTTCAATGGTTGATGCCGGTGGGATGGCTGTTGAATATGCAGATCCTTATGCTCCATCTTCCCCTTCTCTTTCCGGTGCTATGCAAAACCAGATGATTCGTGATGCATCTTTTCTTTCTCCTTTACAAAGACCAGGTTCACCCTATGAGCATCCTATGGCCCCATCTTCGCCCATGTTGTCAGGGGCTCTGCAGAATCAGGCACTAAGGGATGCATCATATGTTTCCTCAATGTCACCTTACCAGCAACCTATGGCCCCTTCTTCTCCTGCCCTGTCAGGAGCTCTGCAGAATCAGGCACTAAGAGACGCATCATATGTATCCCCAATGTCACCTTACCAGCAACCTATGGCACCTTCTTCTCCTGCGCTGTCAGGAGCTCTACAGAACCAAGCCATTCGAGGAGCGTCTTTTGTGTCTCCACTTCAGAGACCTATCTCCCCATATGCCTCAGTGCCTTCATCCCCAATGCTTTCTGGAGCCATGAGGCACGGGCAGGCCTTAAGTGGGATGGCTTCTTATCAAGTCTCAGGTATGCAGTCACCCTATGGACCCACGGTGGTTGGACCCTATGGTGATATAACTGAACCTGGCCCTTCCCCAATGCTCCACGATGCCCTTCAGAACAGATCAGGTTTACAAGGTGTCTCCACTTTAAGATCTCCAATGATGCAAAGGCAAAACCCCTATGCACCTGCCACTCCCCAGCTTAACAGGGCTTTACAGCAGAACCTCAACCTTCGCCAAGCATCTTTTAATTCACCAATACAATTCAGATCACCATATGCGCCTGCGTCACCTATGCTGGGCTCGGCCTTGCAGAACCGACAGCGGATGCAGTCGTCCTACAGACTGCCGGACGGAACCCTTATGTCCCCTTACGCAGACCCACGGACCTCACCTATGCTTGGCAGTGCATTGCAAAATCAACAACTCAGAGGCGCTTCCTTTACTTTGCCTGATGGATCAATCATACGGGTAAGAACTTTTTTATTGTTTTCATGTAATGTGTAACGTGTATGTAATATGTTTATGTGGGGGTTCAGATTACTACTATATACGCCTTTATATCAACAATCCACAATCATTTATTTTCAGACTTTCCTTATAACAAACAAGATGTATGGGACCCAGAGATTAGATTTTACAAGTGAGTTCAAGCAAGTTTTCTTTGACCTAAATGTGACTCTCGTGCCGTTATTTACACAGGATCCTCGAAGGCCCGCGTCTCCCAATCTTTCCAGAGCTCTTCAGAACCAGGATCTCAGAAGTGCCACGTATACTCTCCCTGATGGTACTATTATTGACCCCAGGCAGCAGGTATATAATCCTATTGCAGTTTGTCATTCTTTTGTTTATCACGGTTTGTAGCAGTTGATATTTTCTCTTTTTTGCAGCAGCCGATTTCCCCTAATCTTGCTAACGCACTGAGTAATCCAGCTCTGCGGAAAGCGTCCTACTCTCTTCCTGATGGCACAATTGTGATTGACCCGAACCAGCCTAAAAGCCCGAACCTCACACTAGCACTTAGCAATCCTTACCTCAAAAGTGCCTCGTACACTCTGCCCGATGGAACAATCATCATTGACCCACGGAAGCCTGCGTCGCCCAACCTGTCCGCTGCACTGCAGAATTCAGCTCTGCGCAATGCCTCATATTCTCTCCCAGAGGGCGTCCATGATCCCAATGTCCCATTGTCACCAAACCTGGCTAAGGTGAGTGCCAATGCCAAGAGCAGCTTAAATACTTCTGTTTTTTATCCACACATGGTAGTATCGATATGGGTACCAATTTAAAAATAGTGTCCGAGCAACCCAAGTTAAAAAAATGTCCATCTATTTGCAAAAGCTGCTTTTCTGCTGCCGAAAAGCTACATGCCACAGCTCTACACATATTTTTGCAGCTCCACTTGTAGTTGTGGGGACCAAAAGATATATATAAATGGGCAGAGTTAGTTGCTTTTATCAGCATAAAATCAAGTCAAGGAATCATGGGGGAGATGAGAGGTACAATATGGATTTTTTAAAAATGCTTTTTGAGGGAGCTTCAGTTATTTTCAATTGCAGCTGCTAAATAGAAGATAAAGTATCCAGGTAAATGAACAGTGGCTAATGCTAACTATCGGCTTTTCATGCTAGTAAGAGCTAAGAGCCACAATAATTAAAAGCAGATATTGAATGTCCTCAAATCTAAAGCTTAGTCTGTTGATGTCGTGTCGGAGTAGCTGCGTGGCACGGTTGAAGGCAGGTTTGAGATGGCTCGGAAACAATTCCAGTGCAAATAGCTGACAGACGAGTAAAGCCTAGCACAGCCGTGTAGCACTGCAGGGCGACAGTCTAAAACCCTGAATGAGACCTTCAAAGTTTGGTATGATGTTGTTTTCGTAGGCTCTCAACAACCCAGCCTTGAGAGGAGCCTCTTATCAACTTGCAGATGGCACCTATATTATTGATCCAAACAAACCTAAGTCGCCAAACCTTTCAGCCGCTCTGCAGAATCCCTACCTGAAGAGCGCGTCCTACACCCTGCCAGACGGAACCATCATCATCGACCCACGGAAACCTGTCGGACCCAACCTGTCTAATGTTTGTACCCGGCCTTTATTTTTGTCACTGATAGAGACCGTAATAAGAATCCAGAGCCTTAAGCTTCAGCGACACATCCAAGAGTTGGTCCTTCTCAGACTGTGTTCAGGCCGTGGCTCATGTTCAGTTCCTTCTCAAGAGCTCCAGTCTCTCTGGGCCGCAGAGGCACTAGCTCTGAGTCATGATTGGTGCAGGAGCTGGGCTTTAGGTAGTGACCGTTCGCGTCTGAGAGAGGACAAAACACAGGTTCAAACCGACCAACGTGAGGCTCATTGTGCCTTCTGATTGGATAATCGTCTTGAAACATAAAAAAAACACTTGGTGCTCATGTCCAGTGTTTTTGTAATTAAGAGTACCTCGGCAGTACAATTCTCCCCTGCAAAGTTTTATGCTTTTTCTACTTTGGCCTGTTTTTGAGAAATCTCTGAGAATTGTTATCAGTAAAAGCTATATTTGATTTGAATCTGGGGACACAGAGGTCATGTTTATGAATAAATATTTGATATACCCTGCCCTTAAGCTCAAAAGAAGTGTCTTTAAAACGTACTAATATAAATGATCTTGCAGGCTCTTCTCAATGAACACCTGCGTAAAGCGTCCTACCAGGTTCCCGATGGATCCCTGCACATCCCCGGTCAGAAGCCCAACCTGTCGTTCGCCTTACGGCAGAACCGCTCTCTTCGTTCCACGGGTCTGTATCATCTCTCCGACTCCTCAGGGCTGACAGGAGTGCCCAAGCCCACTCCTCCTAACCTCGCCAAAGCCATGCAGGTGGACGGACTGCGTGGGATCAAGTTAAGGTATATCAATATTACAGTTATAACTACAATTTACTCATTCTAATACATTTAGACAGATGTGTTGGCTACATGGCGACTAAAACTACAATGTCAGGCATTTTAAATTATGTCAAACAGAATTTGAAGCTCAATTTCAGAGGAACAAGCGTAACCAATTTTCTCAAATGGCCCAGATTAACAGTTTGGTTTAATGATGAGGCAGTATGGGCTTTTCTGTCATCTATTAAAGTGTTCTATTCCCATTTATAGGAGAGGCACCTTTAATTCAGGTCAAGATCATTTCCCTTTACACAAAACAGGACATTTACCACAAACAGTATCACTTTATATCCCTGTTTGAACAAGTACACTACAGTTTACAAAAAGGAAAACAATAAGAAAACTATCATTATTTTGTATTCCCAAACAACAGCTGCGGTATTATAAATGTTCTGGGATATGTCCCACCTTTAATCAACAACAATCATGGACTTTTCTGCAGGTTACCGGACAATTCTCTTCTCACACGCCGGTTCCATAATCCAAGTTTATCCGATGCCATCGCTAACCAGCAGCTCCGCTATGCCTCATACCGAGTGCCAACGGCTCTGTACGGGCAGGACAACCAGTACGCCATGGTGCCGCCGTACGGCCCGCGTTCGGGCCACTGGGCTCGGAATGCCCGGGGCGGAGGCGAAGGGGGGGAAGACGTGTGGGCAGCCGAGAGGGTCCTTCCACACGGTACGCTTCAGAATCTTTCAAAGTGGTCCATGTACCGTGAAGCGGGCATTTTGGACGGGTACACGCCGACACTCAGGGCCGACGGGGCCCCCGAAGATGCAGAGTGGGCCCCGGAGAGAGAAAGGATGCCTGGTCAAAGCTGGTATGACAAGGTGCGGACGGTTTCAGCTTCACTACACTGCACAAATTCTACGGTTTGAAATTTGTATTAACCCTAACCCTTATTTTATTTTTTATTCAATTTTTTTTTCTACGTATATTTTTTGATTATTATTATTTTTTGTAATTTATTTATTTTTATTTTTATTATCACTATATATTTTTTCTATTTTCTTGGTATGTCCAGATTTCAAAATTTTCATTCAGCATTTTATTTATGTATCATTGTTCTTTGATCCATTTTTTTTTTTTTTTTTTTTTTTTTTTTGCTGCATCCAAAAGTACATTCCATAAGTATCCATCAGTCATTTCCATAGTTGGAGTTTTATGTTTTAGATACAATGTTTTAAAGTCAGATGGAATCTCGATGTTGAAGACAGTTTGTAGTGCCACATTAATCTCAGCATTTCTTATGTTTTGATACCAATAATTAAACAGGAAATCTAATTTAAACATGAGGATTTTGCAGATTTTTTTTTGTTTGCATTGTTCTTAGTTGTTATATGTTTTGTTTTTTCTTTTAGATATACGCCATCCTGACCATGCCTACGACAGGCCACAGGGTCAAGCGCTGGGCCGAGGGGATGGAGGACATGACACAGCTGCCGTAAGCAACCGTTTCAGTTTGTTATTCGTCATGTGTTTGTGCTGGGCGGCGTCCTCTAGCTAAAACCTGAACACTCATGAGTCCGATTCCAGAGTCAGATTTAGCGCTGGGTCAGATCTCCTTTAATTAACCCTAACACACTAGCGCTATCACATGACTGTGTTTTTGTCGTGAACGAAAGCTTATGACATGGTGGTTTGCCGTACAGATTGTAGTTTTCTTACCGGTTGGAGCACATGCCACATATTATTCGTGTTTGTTTCACTTTCCTTCAAAGGATTTTTCTTGAGCATTTATTTAAAATATATTTTTTTAGTGATTTTTTTCCCCCAAAAAATTTTAAGGATTTTTTTAAAGCATTTTTTAAAAGGATTTTTGAAAAAATGATTTTTATCAAGCGATTTTTTTTTTTCCCAAAAATGTTTTTTAAACAATTTTTTTCAGAGGATATTTCTTAGGCATTTTTAAAAAAGATTTTTTTGAAACAACTTTTTTGAAAGGATTAATCGCAACAAATCAATTATTGAAATAATCGTCAAATCATTTAGTAATTGAATAATTGTTGGATACACAACATGCCACATCAGAAAAGAAGTTCGATGACTCAAATTGAGCCACAATTGCGTGAAAATGTCACGTAAAATGTGTAAATTGAGTGTAATGGATGAAAACCCTCTTTCTTATGTCCATAAACGTGCTCCACCAGCTTGATCCTCAAAAAGCTTCACTTCTGCTTCATCTGGATCAAACTTAGCATGTTCTAAAACGACTAATCAATCATCTATCAAAATGATCGTTAGTTGCCCTAATTTCAATGAATATTTTAGTTGTCAAAGAGGCAGCGTTAACCCTTCACATGTGCACAATCTCGCTCCTGTCCCATCCGTAACGTCCTCGCTCAACGAACGTTTCTTTCTCTGCTGTTTCCAGGGAGCTGAACGACACCACCGCGATCATGAACCTGAAGAAGCGCTTCGACCGGGAGCTCATTTATGTACACGCCTTTCACGTTCAGTTTGCATTTGCCCCGTCCGTCCGTCCGTCCTCCGCTGACCGTTTGTCTCCGCTCTCGTCCCGCAGACCTACATCGGCAGCATCCTCATCTCCGTGAACCCGTACAGGCTCATAAACATGTACGGCACGGACGCGGTGCTCCTGTACGAGGGCCGGGGGCTGTGTGACAACCCTCCGTAAGTGCCGCGTCACCAGAGAAAAGGCGGCGATGCGATGAGCCGAGTCCCCCCCCCTTTACGAGTCAACGGTGCGGGGGGTGTACGGCGGCGTAAATGCCAGCACGCTCAGGTGTTACAAAGCAGCTCCGGTTGCGCCGTTGGTCGGTCGCCAGGGGAGAGTTTGGTTATGCATTTCACTGCCACTTCACGTCGACACACTGCACTTTGTCAGTCAGCTTTTGCAGAATTATTTAGTGCGCCAATGCCGTCCAAAGGATCGTTTTCTTAGTGCGAATTATGAATTGGTCTTGTCTCGTGTCGATATTAATAGCCACCATAGAGCCTTCCAGTCAACACAATCAATAAATGCCCCGATGAATAAATAAATAAATAAATCATGAATAAACCATCAGTTGCAGAGAGATTCATCCTAAACCAGGTCAACAAAAGTGCCCATGACGGGTTTTTACGACGTTCTAATTTTGACTTTATTTGGTGCGTTTATACCTGTTGTACATATAAATTGTAGTATTGCACCAAATCGAGCAGGTATTTGTGGAGAAAGCGTAGTAAAATGAGAGGAAGTGACATTATACTTGGGACACTCATTCCAGTCAAAGTTTATGCACAAAAGAAACAGCTTTTTTGACTCTTTAAACATGAATTCAACAAAATAAAGTTGCTCTCATATATTTTTATTTATCAAATTTAAATAATAGTGACATTAGATGAGTTTTGGCCCAGTGTTTCCTGGATAATTTCCTAGTGTGATGTCATCAATTACAAACAGGAAGTGAAATTATAAACTTAGAAAATGTGCTATTCTGTGATAAAATGTTTGTTTTTTTTTTAGCAAAATTCAAAATATATTTATCTTCACTGCCTTTTAGTTCAACAAGCCGTCCGACCTGTAGGGGGCGCTTTAAACAGCAGAGAATTCTGTGTTGAAGAATTGGAACACCGTGCACACCAGCTTGTCGTGAACGCACAAAAATAAATAAATCTTTTTTCGATGTAACTAAAGGTGCTGTATCAGATTTTTACTGATTATTAAAAAAAAATTATAATAACAACAAAGTCATTTTAAACTGTTTCCAGGGGCCCAAAGTTAAAATGTACTTCCCTCATGAATCCCAATTATTCACCGCGATGAGTCATGCTAATGCTAACATCAACTAGCATGCTAACAGCGCGCAAGCTTGTACCGGGACTAAACCGATCGAACTTTAATACATGAAAACAAATGTGAATCCTCCGTAACATCTCACGCTGCTGTTTTGATTCCGCAGCCATATTTTTGCCATTGCTAACTTGTCGTATTCGACCATGATGGATGCCAAAAAGGACCAGTGTATTGTAATCAGGTTCGGCCTTTTCACCATTTTAAAGCTCTCGAACGCCTCCGTCGTCGATGTTGAACGACGTCTTTTTTTCCCAGCGGAGAAAGTGGCTCAGGGAAGACGGAGGCGACCAAACTGATCCTGCGCTACTTGACGGCCATTCACCACAAACGCAACGTGACGCAACAGGTACCATGGCGATCCGATTGAATTATTACCGAGCAAAAGGGTTGAATTAATCTTATCGTGACTTAATCTCGTGTTGTTTTTTTGTCCTTTTCCCCTTGTTTTTCATCAGATAGAGGTAAAGTCGTGACAGGTTCTCATGCTTTTGTTTTTTTTGGTTTTTTTTAATTCTTGAGGATCGTCACGGTGACTGTTTTTTTTTCTGCTCGATTAGATCCTAGAGGCGACGCCCCTGCTGGAGTCTTTTGGAAATGCCAAAACGGTGCGCAACGACAACTCGTCACGTTTTGGAAAATATACTCAGATCTACTTGGAGGAGTAAGTGACTTTCCTAAACGCTTGAAAGTCTTGTCCAACCCTAACCCTAACCCACCCTAACCCCCTAACCCTAACCCACCCTAACCCGGACCCCTTTTTTTTGTCTCGAGCCTCTAAATATGGTGGGATCTTTTCTCACACTTGCATGACCTCTACACGACACGACATGCTCTCATTCTCAACATATTCAAGCTGAAATCGCTTTTTCTAAGTTTGAAGCTGCTTTTTTTAACACTTTTAAATGGCTTTTATACCTATTTAAAACAAGACTGATTAATAATACATATAATCTATTCATTCAGATCTCATTTCCATAAGAGCAGAAGTCGAACGTCTGCAACATTAACTGTTTTAATTAAGGTATTTGGAGGTAAATGTGTTTTTGCGGACAAATGAGAGTAGGGTTTCTTTGGTAGCAACTTGAGTCGTTGTAATCCGGGACACGACTCGGAGGAGGTTTCGGGTTGGCCTGCAGTTAGTCACCAGTTTCCACAAAACGCACAAACAGATGTGATGTCATCGCCGCAGAACAGGGGGCAGTAGAACGCAAACCAGGCTCTTTGGTCTTTGTAATAAACAGTCCAATGTGAGTCTGTAGCCAAACAGTGTATTTAAAGTGCCTCTGCTTTGCTCATTTTGACTTTATTTGGTGTATTTGTACCTGTCGTACTTATAAATGATAGCTTTGCACCGATCGAGCAGGTTTTTGTGGAGTAAAGGTTGAAAAATCTGTAGAAATTGACAGGAAGTGACGTCACACCAGGGACACTCGTTCCAGTCAAAGTTTATGCAGAATTTACACAAAAGAAACTGCTTTTTTGACTCTCTAAACATGAATTCAACGAAATAAAGTCGATCTCGTATATTTTTATTTGTGAAATAAAACAAGACGAGTTTTTGCCCAGTGTTTTCTGGGTAATTTCCTAGAGTGATGTCATCGATTACAAACAGGAAGTGAAATTATGATCCTAAAAAATGTGCTATTCTCTGATAATTTTTTTAAATAATTTTTTAGCCAAATTCAAAATGTATTTATCTTAACTGCATTTTAGTTCAATGAGTGGTCCGACCTGTAGGGGGGCGCTTTAAAAGAAGTTACTGCGCCACCAGATGTACCAGTCCGACCACCGTCTGTGGGCGTGTGTAAAAGGCACTGTCACCATCTTTACTTTTTAGACCGATCAGTGCAGAAGTGATCGAGTTCTGACGATGATTTTGACTTCAACACACAAAATGACCCGTCAGTCTGAATATTTCCTGCGCTGTGATGATTATGTTTCGTGTTGAATGTGAACAAATCAGCAGAACTTACATTAGACTCCAGGAGTTTAGAGTTCAGAGAATACTGTATTCCACCATCTGCATTTTGATAAAGGGTCATTTCCATAGACTCCTGAAATGACCACCAGTTCAGTCGTTTGCTGCCCCGCGAGCACTGATATTTGAGCGCTTGAGTCGCCGCGGGAACATTGGAGCTCATGACAGATGCATGAGCCGGTACTTAACTGTGTGACCCGTTTGTCCCGTCCCAGGGGTGTGATCAGCGGTGCCATAACGTCTCAGTACCTGCTGGAGAAGTCCCGCATAGTCTTCCAGGTGAGTCCGCAGAAGCGCCGAGGGGGGGGACGGGGCGGGGGGTGGAGTCCTGTTTCCGACACCTCGCCCTCCGTCTTCAGGGCTGTTACGGCAGCCTGGCCAACCGGACGCTCCTGCTGTTTGGTCCGGTGCAGGAGGGTCTGGGACGATCTAAAAGGGCTTGATTATAGAAACACTGACTTCCTGTTCAAACCCGCAGAACTGATAAGCCCCGCCTCTTCATAGTGATAAGCCTCGCCCTTTTGGATGTGACTCTACAAGATGTGTGAAAGACAGCCCAAAAAAGAAAGAGGAACGGGGGAGATTTGGTCTCTTCTGTTCGGTTACTTTGAGGAACGCTTGTGTTTACTCTAGGCCCCAGGTTGGTGGTCACTTTTGGTCACGTTTGTGGAGACCCTCAGTGGTCCAGGTTCCATCGCCAAGGAAAATGCAATTATTTCAACTGGACAAAAAAGTTGTAAGCCTGATAGACCCTATGTATCACGTATTTTCAACTTTGTTACAGCAAAACTCTAAACGCTTCCTGTAACATCTTAACACGTTAGTCCCATTACCGGCACACCAAAGCCCGATCATTGTCTGACTTCTGGAGCTATCAGAGTATAGAAACGTGAACGCGTGTCACCGGGGGCCTCTTCCGTGCAGGTTGAGCCCACACCACAAATCAGACCCGCTTCATGTTTGATTGACAGGCCAAATCCGAGAGGAACTACCACATCTTCTACGAAATGCTGGCCGGTCTCCCCCCCGAAGAGAAGAGACCGCTGTATCTGCAGGAGCCCGAGACCTACTTCTATCTCAACCAGGTACGCGACGTCATCGGTGTTGTGCTGTTTCTGCTCTGAGCTAGAACTGAGCTGACGGTGGCGCTCTTGTCTGCTTGGGCCGCGATCCAGGGGGGGGACTGCGCCATCGCGGGTAAGGACGACGCCGAGGACTTCAGGCGTCTGCTGGGGGCCATGGACATCCTGTGTTTCACCCCCGAGGAGCAGGGCGGCATCTACAGGATCCTGTCGTCAGTGCTCCACCTGGGCAACGTCTTCTTCCAGCCACACCAGGTCCCTCTCTCTCTCCATCTTCTCCACATTCTGTCCGTCCGTCTTCTTCTGTCTTCAGTCCGAACATCATTTCACCGGACATAGTGGACGTACTGAATCCTGTTTTATGGGTGTGACCCGTGCCGTGCAGGTGGAGGGGCAGGAGGTGGCCTCGGTGGTGAGTGCGCAGGAGATCAGGGTCATCGCTGAGCTGCTGCACGTGTCTCCAGAAGCTCTGCAGAAGTCGGTCACCTTCAAAATGACCGTAAGACAATAACAAAACCACACTGGCTCTTGATGTCTTTGATTTATTAGATGGAAATAGCTTAAAAGCAGTTAGAAATGGCTTAAAACATTGCGCAGCAGAACAGAGGATGCAAAGTGTAAAAAAAAGTATCTAAAGTCCAAGTCAAGGAGCATTCGAGACTTTATTACAAGATGTTACAATCGAATCAAAATCCCTCAACTGCAATTATTTAAGTAACAGCAGAGGCAGAATCATGACTAATACTGGACAAAATACTGAAGAAATGTGAATTGTAGGTGTGATCAGATGTTTTTGGCCTCCAGGATGCTGTGCGGGAGAAGATCTACACTCCTCTGACGGTGGAGAGCGCTGTGGACGCCAGGTGAGACGATCATCCTAAACTTCAACTTTTTTCCTTTTCTTTTTTAAGTTATTTTTATTAGTTTTTTATTTTTATTATTTTTTTTGTGTCTTTTTAAAAGTTGTTATTATTTGTTTGTCTCATTAAAAAACAAATATATATATAAAAAAATAAGAATTATAAATAAACTTCAGAACAATCCTCACTTCAGATAAAACGGAGCAATCCACAACATGTGATTACAAACTATGTCAAGAGTTCATTTGGAAAAACAAATATTTCTGGTCTGAAAAGTTTTTCTTCTTCTACTCACATTTAAGTACAGTACAGCACAGTTGAAGTGGATTTGCTCAAGAACCGAGGGAATCGTATTTGTATTAAAGAAAAATAAACACAGACGCTCCACAGTTCGCTCACACATCTCTGAACTCGACTTGTGATCCATAACTGAGGGCAGGCAGCAGGGGGAGCAGGTGATCCTGAAGCCACACCCCCAGACTGCTGCGATGACCCGCATTAAGGCCCGTTCACACCGCAGCGCCCAAATTCGCGCTGGCTGCACAATTTGAACGCCTGTACATTTGAAGGCCGACGCCCTGGCCGCGCCGCCTGGCGGCGCATGCACATGTGCAGTGGAGGAGTTGTGTCCCATGGCAGTTCAGGTTAGAGAATGACTTTGGTGTAGTTACTTTACAAAGTCCAAAAACGGAGGCGATCGGCTTGTCTGGGTCCAGATACTTCAGAGGTGAGAAGAGTTTAGTCACTGTCACTGTCACGTCACTGTCTTCCGGGTAGTGCGTACGTACGTCACTATCTTCTGGACGCGCCGCCGCACAAACACCCCCGTCGCACCGCGTCCAACGCTCAAAACGCAAGATTTGCGCCACAAAAACTCTAAAATCGCGCCGCAAAAACGCTGGATTCGCAGGTCGCTCGTACACGTAGACTTTGAATGTAAACCTGGCGTTTTGCCGCGGCGGTCTGAACATGGCTTGAGTCTCGGTTGGTCGCGAGCGTGCAGCGTTTACAGGCAGAGATGTGTGCGCGGACTGCAGCGCGTTCTGTGCTCAGCATCTCCAGGTTCTGGACCGGGTTTAGAGAAGGTTTCTCAAAAATGTTGTTATTTATGCAAAAACTAAGTCGATCTGCTGCGTACTCAAATATGTCACTTCATGTTTCTAAGGCAACAATTTCCATCCTGTCGCTACGCTACCGAGTACTCATCTGAAGTAAAGTGTAATAATACTATTCCTTAACGTACATGTGTGATTACGCTGTCTGTATGATAACACAGTGACGGTTTCGTTTGGCCGGGGCGTGTGGGGGGGCGGGCCTTTCTCGTGCCCCCTGTTGCCATAGAAACCGCCACCTCTGTCAGCCACGGTTACAGTTTTGCGTGTCGGTCACAGAGACGCCGTTGCCAAGATCCTGTACTCGCTGCTGTTCGGTTGGCTGACGGAGCGCATCAACGGGCGGGTCTACCCTCGCCACGAAGCCCTGTCCATCTCCATACTGGACATCTACGGGTTTGAGGTCACAGTTCACTCCCTAGTCACGGCACGAATAGAACATGTGTGTACCGTATTCGCACCTGTGCCCCCTGTCTGCGCCCCCAACAGGAACTGCAGGTGAACAGCTTCGAGCAGCTCTGCATCAACTACGCCAATGAGTCGCTGCAGTCTTTCTTCATCAAGGTCGTCTTCCAGGAGGAACAGGTCAGACAACGCCACGTTTAGATTTGTAGAGTTCACAGAGGTCAGTCCACTTTTACAAAACGATTGTCTCTGTATTCATTATATCAAACCAATGTCTTAAAACATATCTTAAACATTTAATTATCAGACAAGTGTGAAATGTGTGTAAAATGATAGAAAAAGTGTAGAAAGATCATCCCCAACACTTATTTGAAAGTTTATTTAATTGTATTTTATACTCTATATTCAAATTTTGCATATCTTTAAAACAACATTCACTATATTATCTCTACAAACACTCTACACGCTCTAATATTTGTTGGAAGGTTAGCTTTGATCACAGCTCACATTCGCTGTGGAATAGTTTCAATAAGCTTCTGACACATTAACAGACTTATTTCCCTCCAGCGTGTCATTGTTCCTCACACAGATCTTCAGCATGTCATTGTTCCTCACACAGATCTTCAGCATGTCATTGTTCCTCACACAGATCTTCAGCGTGTCATTGTTCCTCAGACAGATCTTCAGCGTGTCATTGTTCCTCACACAGATCTTCAGCATGTCATTGTTCCTCACACAGATCTTCAGCGTGTCATTGTTCCTCAGACAGATCTTCAGCGTGTCATTGTTCCTCAGACAGATCTTCAGCGTGTCATTGTTCCTCGCACAGATCTTCAGCGTGTCGTTGTTCCTCGCACAGATCTTCAGCGTGTCGTTGTTCCTCACACAGATCTTCAGCGTGTCATTGTTCCTCAGACAGATCTTCAGCGTGTCATTGTTCCTCGCACAGATCTTCAGCATGTCATTGTTCCTCACACAGATCTTCAGCGTGTCATTGTTCCTCGCACAGATCTTCAGCGTGTCATTGTTCCTCGCACAGATCTTCAGCGTGTCATTGTTCCTCGCACAGATCTTCAGCTTTGGTGCGAGGTGTTCCTCACACAGATCATTGTGTCATTGTTCCTCGCACAGATCTTCAGCGTGTCATTGTTCCTCGCACAGATCTTCAGCATGTCATTGTTCCTCACGCAGATCTTCAGTGTGTCATTGTTCCTCGCACAGATCTTCAGCGTGTCATTGTTCCTCGCACAGATCTTCAGTGTGTCATTGTTCCTCACACAGATCTTCAGCGTGTCATTGTTCCTCGCACAGATCTTCAGCGTGTCATTGTTCCTCAGACAGATCTTGAGCGTGTCATTGTTCCTCACACAGATCTTCAGCGTGTCATTGTTCCTCACACAGATCTTCAGCGTGTCATTGTTCCTCACACAGATTTTCAGCGTGTCATTGTTCCTCAGACAGATCTTCAGCGTGTCATTGTTCCTCACACAGATCTTCAGCGTGTCATTGTTCCTCACACAGATCTCGTCTTGATGATGGAGAGAGTGACCGCTGCACAAAACCTTCTCCAGCTCGTCCCAAACCCTCTCATTGGGGTTCAGATCTGTAGTAGATTAGTTTCTGCTTCTCCTTAGATGTTTTCTCTGCTCAATGCCAACGATTTGACCCTTCTCAAACACACTGACATCTTCTCCATGACCACAGGATTCGTCTTTCCACACGGTCGGTTCAGAAATGAGAAGAAACTCTCTGCGTCAGTCGGGATTAAATACTGAAAGACCATCACCTGCAGCAGTTCTGTTTTTAGACTATAAAAATAGTCGTAGTTGTATTTTGATTATCATTCTCTGGTCTACACAGACGCTAGAACACGTACAATAATACATTTCTGTAACAAAGAGTGGCATTATTGAATTAAGGTGTCAATAAATCACTTTAATTGTAAATATTTCCACATTTCAACCTTTATTTGGTTGATAATCTATAACAAAATTCTCATTGTACAACAGAAATAATTGACTGTAAACTAGACTAGACTTCTACAATGCCGGTTAGCTGCAGCGCTGCTCTGGACACACTCACCTGGCCTGACGTAAGCGTGCTCCTGCAGGAGGAGTACATGAGGGAGCAGATCGAGTGGCAGCAGCAGCCCTTCAGCCATAACCAGGCCTGTATGGACCTCATCTCTGCCAAGCCCCACGGGATCCTGCGCATTCTGGACGACCAGTGCAGCTTTCCACAGGTACGGCCCGTGTTTGGGTGTCTGCGGTTCTGTTGAAGAACTCATATTGTGCTAGGTTGACTTTTTGTTTGTTGGGGCTTGGACATCAGGGGTCTCTTTACGTCATTCACACGTGTTTTATTTTCCCTGAGTTCGTCTCCGTCTCAGTTTCTAATTGACTAGAATCGTGGCATCACACGTCAGAATCAGAATGAGAAAGTGGTTTATTGCCATCGTCAGTGAACAGGCTTGACAAACTGTAATGCTTCTCAGGCCACAGACCACACCTTCCTACAGAAGTGCCACTATCACCACGGTAACAACCCGCTCTATGCCAGACCAAAGATGCCGCTGCCAGAATTTACCATCAAGCATTACGCAGGAAAAGTCACCTACCAGGTACTACGTGCACAGGGTTCTCCTCGGGTTCGTCTACAGACTCACACATGCCTGATTCTGTTCACAGGTTCACCATTTTCTGGACAAGAACTTCGACATGGTGCGCCAGGATGTTCTCGATCTCTTTATCCAGAGCAAGAACAAAGTAGGTCACATTTAGAACATGACCTGCAGGTGTCGCTCTTTACTTCCCTGTTTTAATTGTTAGTGAACAACATTCACAAATGGGAATGCGCTTTGGCGATTAGGTGCAGCAAAAGACAATGAGGACTAAAGGTTAACAATACTGTTTTATTTGATCTTAGTTCACACAGAACAGAGGTGTCCAAACGTTTAACCCCGAGGGCAGCATTTTGAAACATATACGGAGCAGAGGGCCGCAGGCAACATGACCATGAAGTGAATCATCCAACAAACTGTCTGGTCACAAAATATACAGAACAACGGTGTAAAACAAGCAGTGCCAGTAGATAAAGTGTTGAGTTATTTAGACTTTCATATGTGAGTGTTCATGAGTCGTACAGCAGAGAAGAAGAAACTGTTTGTGTTGTTCTGGTTGAGGTGGGTGAGAGGGTCAGGTGAGAGGGTCAGCTGACCCGACCGGCTCAGACAGGAGGTGCAGCAGTTGATGTTCAGGGAGAAGAGCAGAGGATGAAGTACACAGCCCTGTAGAGGGCCTGTACTGATGGTCCGGGGGTCCAAGCTGTCAATTAAAGGGGTCCTTTCTGATTGGTTTGGTAGTTTTTCCTGGCCGAGAAGGAGGGTCTAAGGACAGGGGAGCTTGGGCCATCTGTCTAAGGACACAGGATGTGGGACATCACCAAGTCCCTGTGAACATCGTTTATTCTGTTTTTTTTCCACTGTAGCCCCTCGAGGCAACTACTGTTGTGATTTTGGGCGTTACAAAAATAAATTGAATTGAATTGAATTGAATGGGGGTCTGCCACCTGTTTTCTACATTGAGATGTCAGGTCTTTGCCTGGAATGCCATGTGGCATTAAACGTATCTATCTTTCATCTATTACAGCTGTTTTAATTACTAAAAATAATCGCTTTAATTGCTCGTCACAGACTTGACCAGTAACTTGGTTTGGTTGCCAATCGTAACACCAAACCAAGGAGATCTTTGAAACATTCTAAGTTAAACAAAAACATCTCCATGGAGACAAACAGGTAGCTGACCCTCCACCAGACATGTTGAAGTGCTTGGTTGATTAATAAAGGCCAAGGTTTTTGAAGCACTTCCTGGTTACGTCTACTTTGCCGCTGCCGCACCGTGCAGATGAAGGGAGGTGGTAACAGATGCAGACTCCACCCCTTTCTCTCTGACCGACTCTGTTCTTCAGCTCGTGTCCAGCCTATTCCTGAAGCACTCGGAGTCCCTCGCTCTACAAAAGACCGCCCACCGCACCAGCTCAGTGCGGCGCTACCAGGCCAACACCGTGAGCGCCAAGTTCCAGAATAGCCTCCAGGAGCTTGTCGAGAAGATGGAGAGGTGACGACACTTTGCACTCCACTCGACATCTACTGTTTTCCAAGTCCTTCAGTTGGATTGATAGGACTTGTTCTTCATTTTAGTGCACAAACTGCTTTAAACCATGAAACGCAGCGTGCTCACAGTGAATGTTTTAGCCTAATTGTGCGATTATATCTCTACAATGTGGTGGACATGGATGACATGAGTTTAAACCATAGCTGCTCCAGTCAGCTTCATTGCATTCTTGTTCATGCTTTTAACACACGAATGTGCCTGCGCTCAACTCCGTCCCTGGTGTCTTTGGCAGGTGTAATCCTTACTTTGTGCGCTGCATCAAACCAAACCATCATAAGGTGAACCACAAGTGAGAGGTGTGGTGTGGTGTGGTGAGGTGTGGTGAGGTGTGGCGAGGTGAGGTGTGGCGAGGTGTGGTGAGGTGAGGTGTAGCGAGGTGTGGTGAAGTGGTCTGGTGAGGTGAGGTGTGGTGAGGTGTGGCGTGGTGAGGTGTGGCGAGGTGTGTCGAGTGAGGTGTGGTGAGGGTGTGGTGAGGTGTGGTGGAGTGTGGAGGTGGAGGTAGGTGTGGTCAGGTGGGGTCAGGTTGTGGGCAGGGTGATGGTGAGGTGTGGTGAGTGGGTGAGTGGTGGTAGGTTGCGGTCGGTGTGGGCAGGGTGTGGTGAGGTGTGGTGAGGTGTGGTGAGGTGGAGGTGTGTCAGGTGTGGTGTGGTGAGGTTGTGGTGAGGTGTGGTAGGTGAGGTGTGTCAGGTGTGGTGAGGTGAGGTGTGGTCAGGTGTGGTGTGGTGAGGTGTGGTCAGGTGTGGTAGAGTGTGGGCTGGTCTGGTGTTGTGTGGCGAGGTGCGGTGAGGTGCGGTGAGGGTGGGTGCTTTCCTCCATAAATGAGTTTGGGCATGAAAGCTTTTCCCTTGGTATTAAGATAAACTGGAAATACGCAGAAGATATGTCAGAGTTATAAACAAGCTTGGGCTGTGGGCATTTAAACCTTTCTTTGTAGGCGGGTTGAGACCTGAAGAAAAGTGATACAGGGTCTTCATTTTATGTAATATTTAGCTTGTTTTGTTTGGGGGAAAAATATTGAAACAACTTCAACAATGACAGCCATATTTGCACAAGATACTCAGATATGGAGTTTTTTCTATTGTTTTTTATTTTATCTTTGGGGCCCTGTGTTCAGTGGGGCCCTCTGCATGCACCTGGTCTGCCTTTAAGCCAGGCTCGGCCTGGTCTTGGCTCATACTGTTCTGATGCAGGAGCGGGAGTGTTTGACATGGAGCTGGTCAGTTAACAGCTGAGATACTCTGGCATCATGGAGACATCCAAATCCGAAAGGAGGATTCCCCTACAGAACTGGACTTTACCAGCTTCCTGGTCAGGTAAGGCTTCAAATCGTTGGTCTATCATCACGAACATACCTAGAGTTGGGTTTTGCTTCCTTCACGCTTAACACCGTTTACGAGGTTGTCTTCTCCTAGCTCACAAAAAAAAAAAAAACACTTAGAAATCCAGAGGTCTCCTAACTGTTTTTAAGGCCATAAACCATTTCCGGCCTCAAATAACATTCGTTTACAACATGTATCTTGTATTAGCATGTCACGGGAAAGCTAGCTTTTCGTTTGTTCCTACCAAGGTGATTCCCTCTGCTGATCGATGCATGCTAACACCAAATCCTGATGAGGAACTGCCTTTTAATGGACAAACATTGTTGAAACCCGTTTTTTTTGTCACTTTTTCGTCATTTTCAATGTATGAGATTTGAAGTGTTTGAACAATTAACCGTAAATTTATACGATAACAACTTCATCTGAAACCACACCATGACTTTTGTGTGATGCGATGGTCTTGTGTCAGGTACACAAGCCTTACTGTGCCTGGTGGAGCCGCTCCCCGCCTGACGGAGACAACTGTGGTCCAGATGCTGCGCAGACTGGCCCTCATCAAGAAGGGCTCGTACCAAGTGGGAGTCAGTAAGGTGAGGGGGGGCTCTGGCCGGTGCTGGTGGGAGTCAGTAAGGTGAGGGGGATGTGGGCCGGTGCTGGTGGGAGTCAGTAAGGTGAGGGGGCTCTGGGCCGGTGCTGGTGGGAGTCAGTAGGTGAGGGGGCTGTGGGGCGGTGCTGGTGGAGTCAGTAAGGTGAGGGGGCTGTGGGCCGTGGCTGGTGGGAGTCAGTAAAGGTGAGGGGGCTGTGGGCCGGTGCCTGGTGGGAAGTCAGTAAGGTGAGGGGGCTGTGGGCCGGTGCTGGTGGGAGTCAGTAAGGTGAGGGGGCTGTGGGCCGGTGCTAGGTGGGAGTCAGTAAGGTGAGGGGGCTCGTGGGCGTGCTGTGCCAGTTAGGTGAGGGAGTGTGGGAGCAGTAAGGTGAGGGGGCTCTGGGCGATGGGAGATACTGCTATTTTTGGCTAAAAAAGTTACACAATGGGGCTTTAAAGTGCACTTTTTTCTGTCATTACGTCATTGCCTGAAATGTTCAGCATTATAGTGTAATCTTTCATTAAATTACAGGTGTTTTTATTGCAAATACAGTAAATACAGCGTTAGCATAGTTAGCATCTTTAGCAAAAGCTAAGGGTGGCAGCCCGAGTTCAAACTTCAGCGTTACAGTGCACAGCAGGAGGAATCACACATCGTTTCTAATCTTTTGAGACAGGTGTTTGGATTAGAATTAGATTATTTTAGTGGGGTTTATTAAAGTCTATTGTCATTTATAACGTGTAACATTGTTTCTTAATCAGAGAAAAAATTCCAAATGAACAGCTTTAACAAGATATTAATTCACCAAGAAATCGAATAACCATTTGACGGGCTCATTAATTGACCACATAAAAGTGGTTGTTCGTGCTAATTAAAGCCTCGACATTGGCATCGGCTCAAAAAGCCCTGACGATCCACTCCAACCGTCACAAACACCAGCCACGTGCCCGCCTCATGCCTGACCAAGCCTGTGCTCCCCAGATCTTCCTGAAGGAGGGAGCTGTATCAGCTGCTGGAGGCCAAGCGAGAGCGCGTGCTGAGCATCGCCGGCGCTCACGCTGCAAGAGATACGCGCGCATGTACTTTGTCCGCAAGAACTTTGTCAAGTTCAAGTGGCGCATCACCCAGCTCCAAGCCCGGGCCAGAGGGCACTTGGCCAGGTACGGCTCCGTGATGTGTGCCGCGGGCACAGCTGCAGACTCACACGTAACACAACGCTCTGCACACCGCACTCCATCGTCACGGACACGTTCACGGACACGGACATGACACTGACCACGGACACGGACACGGACACGGACACGGACACGACACGACACTGACACGACACACACGGACACGACACGACACGACACTGACACGACACTGACACGGACACGACACGGACGACGACCTGACACCGACACTGACAACGACACTGACCGACCGACACGACACGGACCCACGGACACGTCACGGACACGAACTGACACGCACTGAGACGACACTGACACGGACACGACACGGACACGACACTGAACGACCTGACACGACATGCGGACACGCACGGACACGAACGACACGTCAGCGACACGACACTGACACGACACTGACAACGACACTGACACGGACATCGACACACGGACACGACACGGACACGACACTGACACGACACTGACACGACACTGACACGGGACACGACACGGACACGACACGGACACGTCAGGACACGTCACGGACACGACACGGACACGGACATGACACTGACAGCGGACAGACACTGAAACCGGCACGACATTGACACGACATGACACGACACTGACACGACACGACACGGACACGACACGGACACGTCACGCGAACGACCAACGGACACGTACGACCTCTAGGACACGACACGGGACACGAATGACAGCGGGACAACTGCACTGACCAATGGGAGACACACGACGAACACAACCTGGACACGACACTGACCACGACACCGACTAGGACCGACAATTGACACGACAACACTTGAACGACACGACACTGACCACGGACACGAACACGTGAACGACCACTGCCGAACACCGTGACACGCAACACGAACGCAACGGACACGTCACGACAGTCAACGGACACGAACCGGACACGGACACACGACACTGAACGGCAAGACACTGACACGGAGCACGACACTGACACGTACACAACACTGCACAGGACACTGACACTGAACGGACACGACCGGACACGACGTGGACAGACACGGCACGAACGGGTGCACGTCTACGGACACGTCAGGTACACGCGCACTGACAACGGACAGAACGGCACGACACTGACACGGACACAAACGGACACGACACTGAAACGGCACGACACTTGAACGAATCAGACACGGCAACGGACACTCTAGCGAGCTAACACGTCCAACTGACAATGAACGGACGACACGACACGGACAGACACGAACAGGTGACACGGACACGGACACTGGACACGGACACTGACAGCTGACACGGACACGACAGCGGACGGACGACAGACAGGACACGACACAGACACGACACTGACGCGACACGGACACGACACGGACACGACACAGACACGACACAGACACGACACTGACACACACATGATCTAAAAGTATAACCCTAACACTCACTATTGTAAGTGACGTAATGACTTCTTTCTGTTCAACAGGAAAAGGTTTGCTCAAAGGAGGAAGAACCTGATCACGCTGCGTTCCATCACTTTGCTCATCCTCAACCGCCAGCGCTACATGAGGGTATGTGTGCTCCCCCGACAAACCCGCGTGCCACTCGCGCCGTGCTGACGGGTGATGTCTATTTTCTGTCTTTCTGTCAGACAGTCGTGGAGCCTGCGAGACAAGCGGAGGAGGTGAGCAACGATTTAAGCCCTCCCTTCCCTTGTGGAAAGAAGCGGTCCAAATGAGGCTTAAAACATTAGCTGCCAGGTTCAAAGTTGTGTTGTGCTGTGTTGTTCGTGTGGCTGTGGTTACTGATTATGGTAAGGTTATTCAAATGTTATGCAAATCACAAAATCTGATGTGAGTATCAGATTACTCATATGGGATTTTTTCATTTTAATCACTTTATAAATCCCAAAAAATCTGACGACAGAACAGCTTTTGAGTGTGCGTTTAACCAGAAAAACCTCGGAAAACCACCTAATGACATCACAGCGTGGAACTGAGCATTTTGAGCTCTTGATGTTCTAACTTTCTGTTGGGTTTATGAACAATTTTGTAAAATATGAAATATGTGAATCACAATTTTTTTTTCATTTTGCTCAATCGAAAACCGCATTATTACAGTCGAAACTGCTCAAATCAAGAGTTCCGGGCTCGTTTGTCGCTCCAGCGGCACGAGCAGGTGTATTTGGGAAATAAAGTTTCCTAATCGCTTTCCAAAATGTGTCTGTGGCAGAAACTTGACACGTGGCGTTGTCGGAGTCCACACTTTGCTGATGATGTTATTTAAGAATGTGTGTGTGTGTGTGTGTGTGTGTGTGTGTGTAGGATCGCATTAACAGGGAGGTGGTGAACGTGACAACCCTGCCCATCCCCGCAGAGCTCGCAGCGCTACTACAGGCAGCCTCAGGTACTGCCACTGTATACGGGGTCTATACATCCTGACTTATGCTTCAATATGTGCGTTTGTAAATGCAAATGTTTGGATGTTTTACAAAGTATCGTGATAACAGCGCTTAGCTAATGAGTGTATATTATTTAGTAAAGATTGATTGATTGATTGATTGTAGTCAAGGAGAAGTGAGTAAAGCGGACTAAACCTGACTAAACAAGTAGATATTTTTCTCAAGCTTATAAAACCAGCGACACAATTTAAAGGTGCTGTACCTGATGTTTACAGTTTGAAGCGGTCCAAATGTATTTCTCACAAAGCTAACAAACATTAGCATGCTAACAGCGCACTCCCTGTCATTAGACACAGACTGAAATGGGACAAACCGATTTGACTTAATTACATTAAAAAATGGGTACAGTTGGGTTCAGTGACTTGGAAAATGAACCACATCTTTTGCAGCCGTGTTTCTACGTTATCACCAAGGCCAAGTTTCCTGGTCTTTTACCGTCTTTACACTGGGCTTGGGTCAAACATTTACTTTAACGGGCTCTGGACAGTCCCTGCCTTATATCTGTCAGAGCTAACGACTCTGAAACTAACTCAAGCTGTTTGTTTGAGGTTAGGAGTGTCTGTTGTTAAGTCAGTCGAACTACTCTAAGGTGTCGGAGGAACTGAAGAAGCTGCTTGGATGAGTGGCGAAATGTCTTCACTCTTAAAACATTCGGGCAGTTGAAAGAAAGATATTTACTTTTCTTTTGCAAAACTTTTACATGACATTCATTGAACAGAATTTACACAAGATATTACTCAACTAAATTTTACAAAACAAAGACTAAAGTAACATGGTTAGAATTAAACTGGTGTAGTCAGTTATACCAGTACATTTGACAGGTCCTTGTGCCCTGCGTGTGTGGGTTTGTGCAGGAGGTGCAGAGCTGCACTCTGACTGTCTGGCCGTGGTCCAGGCTCCCACAGTCCAGGTGGAGCCTCAGCTCACTCTGCCTCTGGACATCAACAACTACCTCATGACTCACTTTGTCCGCGCCATCTTCAGGGTAACACACGTCACGCATCAGGGCTTTTCTAACCGTACTTCTGCCATCTTCAGGGAAACACACATCACACACTCTGGTGCACTCAGGGCATTTCTGACGATACAACTACAGCCTGGTACAGTTAAACCATGCTTAATGCTACCAATGCAAACACAGGTTACATTATTTATGAGTATGACCAGTGTGATTGTTCATGACCAGTGTGATGTTTTTGACCACTGTGATGTTTATGACCAGTGTGATAGATTATGACCGTGGGATTGTTCTTGACCAGTGTGATGTTTATGACCAGTGTGATAGATTATGACCAGTGTGATAGTTATTGACCAGTGTGATGTTTATGACCAGTGTGATGTTTATGACCAGTGTAATAGTTTATGACCAGTGTGATAGATTATGACCAGTGTGATTGTTCTTGACCAGTGTGATGTTTATGACCAGTGTGATGTTTATGACCAGTGTGATAGATTATGACCAGTGTGATAGTTCATGACCAGTGATGTTTATGACCAGTGTTATAGTATATGATCAGTGATGTTGATGACCAGTGTTATAGTTTATGATCAGTGATGTTTATGGCCAGTGTTATAGATTATGACCAGTGTGCTAGTTTATGATCAGTGTGATAGTTCTTGACCAGTAGGATTTTTATGACCAGTGTGATAGATTATGACCAGTGTAATAGTTTATGACCAGTGTGATGTTTATGACCAGTGTGATGGTTTATGATCAGTGTGATAGTTCTTGACCAGTGTGATGTTTAATGACCAGTGTGATAGATTATGACCAGTGTAATAGTTTATGACCAGTGTGATGTTTATGACCAGTGTGATGGTTTATGATCAGTGTGATAGTTCTTGACCAGTGTGATGTTTATGACAAGTGTGATAGATTATGACCAGTGTAATAGTTTATGACCAGTGTGATGGTTTATGATCAGTGTCAGAAGAAAGAAAAAAAGCTTAAGATCTGTTGAGATCTCAAAGATACGCAACTTTTGAATTTTTGGGGAAAATCCAATGAGAAAAACTTGTTTTCGTGGGTACCCTGTTAAAAAACAAAATACAGATTAAATAAACAAACACAAGCTAGCCTAATAATATTCAATAAAACAATCAATAAAATTAACAAATACATAAAACACACATACACATACTCCATGAGATAAAACATATAAAACAAGACCTATTGTTTTGGTGTGTGCTGAATCAGGAATCAGGAATCAGGATATATTTATTGCATTGTCAATGAACAAATTCACAACATAGGAACGTGACTTGATGACAGATGCGACATGAGAGACATGCATAAAGAGCACCGGCCACCGGGCGCCCTCGCTTTCGCGTGGCGCCTACTCGGGAACTTGAACTCTTAGAAAATGAAAATGAAAAACAGTTTCAGCGATAGGCATACAATGATAAACAACACATATTGAGTACATTACACGAGGTCAACGTGATGGATATTTTCCAGTGGATGTTGGGGCAGGGACACAAACAAGATAACACAAAGATTAGGATGTGGGATGTGCAGACGGTGAGTGAAGGCCAAAATCTTGTTTTGTGTAAGTGTCTGTGTGTGGCTTCAGTACGGCCTTGACGCCTGTAGCTCTCCAGCCCGGGCCCAGATAAGGAAAGGGAGAGAGAATACAGGGGCACAGCAGTGAAGAGAGAAATAAGTACTTTTATACATTTTGTTGATCAATGATTTACGATCAAATAATCCAATCGTTTCTGGTCCTCTGTGTGCGATCAGCTTGATTCATTGAGTTACTCCGTCCTACAGCGAAAAGTTCCCATTTCCTTGATTGAATCCCCAAAGTCTTTTTGCATCTCCGTGGTCCGAAATAAGATGTTACGGTTCAGATCAGTGAGTTGCACCGTGCCGTGCTCAAGTCTCTGTTCGAGTCCTTTCATTCTTTCACTCAAATCCAAAAACCTTTTCATACAGTATACAGAATACAGTATGTCATTGACAGGAGCCGATGTTTGGGATGCTGACCGCACCTCTGGAAAACTCTCTGCTGAGACTGGACGATGAGCTGAAACATGGAGCCGTTAATATTTTCATTCTGGTAAATTTTACACAATATTCTTTCAGATTATATCATACAATTAAAGAAAGTTAAAACAAAAAACAAAAAAAACCTATGACTTGGTCGGACCTGGAGTGTATGACTTATTATTAAAGAAAATTTAGCATGATATGTCAAAAAATATCACATATTCATCATAAAATAACGTATCCCATATCATGTACTTAACTAATATACAGTATTTGTTGTTTTTACTTCTTATACGTTCTTTTACGGCCCTTTTTTGTGATATTTTCTCAGATTTTACGGTTCATGGGCGACCCGAACCTGAACGGAGCCCAGGAGAACCTGTTTGGAAACTACATCATCCAGAGAGGACTGGCCAACCCCAACCTCCGAGACGAGATCCTGGCGCAGGTCATCAACCAGGTGAGATCCAGATTTTACCACATTCATTTCTTGATTTTTTTGGAGGCCTTCTTCCCTGCTGCCAGAAGTATATTCCAACGGTATCCATTTATTGTGTCTATGGCAGGAATTTTGAGGCCAACATACATGAGTTTTGAAGTTAAGCAGGTTGACCATACTCTCGTTTATGGGAATTACAATAGGAGAGAGACAACAGAAAAGCCCCCGATGCCTCAACATTAAGCCAATCGTTTTGACCCCTGTTTGTGCTTATCTGAGTAGAAACATATTTAAAAACTACATCAATGAGAGAAAGGTTAAGGAATCAAATCGGGGGATCGTTAATACCTTTAATATTGAGAAGATCTTATATATTCCCATCCCTAGCAACAAGTATGATGAGATTTTGTGGTTTTCCATTGAGTTATGAATATTGTTCATATGTTCCCATTCTTCATCTGTCAAAACAAAACCATCTGTTCTTTCCCACTTAGGCCCAGCAAACAGAATCAAAAGCCTTCTCAGCGGCCAGACTTGATGATTAATTATGTGTACAGATCGTCTTATGTTGTATTGGGTTTGTTGTTTGCTGATGAATCCTGCTTTATTGTTGAGAACTCAGTTTGGAAGTATTTGTTCCATTCTTTTAGACATAATGGTGTTGTTTTTAGGATAATCCACGTTCAAGATTCAAGGTAATCGTGGTATAATAGCTTCCCTCCAACTTGGAGGAATCTGACCTTCTTTGAGTGCCCTGTTGAAGGTTGATCAAAGTGTCTCTTTTGAAGCTTTCTACCACTCTGAAGTGAACCCATCATGCACTGGAGACTTATTGGGCCTCAAGCGTGAATGTTTAACTCCCATTTGAAGGAGGCGTTTTCTGCGCCAGATTCATGACATGTTCCTTCTTAGTGACAGCTACACCTACAATTACAAAAACAATTTTAATTCCCAAACGCCTGTATTTGAAAAGAGCTTTAATTCAATGTATGGGCCTTGCAGTATATTATTTATCATTGACATTGACATCGGTAAGTATCAGATATCTGCCACAACAACGAGGCAAGTATTGTATCGGCTGAGAAAATCCCTCAGAGACGATCCCTAGTTTACAACTCAAAGCCTGAATTAAACTACACTGATGACTTTGTTTTGTGTGTGAAGGTTTGGAGGAACCCCAACGCCTTGAACTCTGAGCGGGGCTGGCTGCTGCTCTCCTCGTGCCTCTCGGCCTTCCTTCCCTCTCAAAGGCTCGCCAAGTACCTCCTCAAGTAAGACATTTATGCTCTCGTTTCTCTCACGTGCTTTTGCCATTCTTAGTTTGACCAAAGGCTTCATTGAAATCATATTGAAATGAGCAGAATTGTAGAATTGCGATTGGTGAAAACGATTGGTCTGTAAATTTATTTTTTTGAGGTTGTGAAATTAAAGCCAAAAGTACAGAAATATCATGTATATTTCCCTTGATTGGTTTATCTTTTTTATTTTTTATCAACTTTTTTTTTCCTTCAGATTTCTAATCATACACCACAAAACTTCCCACAATGCACCATGAAACGTTGTGTCCATCGATGGGCACTAGACCGGTCACTGTGGACCACAATGCATCGCGAGAGCCGTAAAAACAAAAGCAACGGGTCTTTAACTGGCCACAAACTGAATGAAGCAGAAGAGCTGTTTCAATGCACTGTTGACTCTAGAATATGAGCAAAACACTCTTAGTTACACCGTTACGCAGCAAAGTTGCTAGCGTTAGCCGCTTACCTTAGCTTGAGATCCCCATCACAAGGAACAAGTTGAATAATCCAGTCCGTTTGTGGTTTAATGTGATATCTGTGACTTGTGTGGTGATTATTAGTCCATAAATATGTGCATGTCAGACGGATTTGACCAATATTTATGATTGAATTTGTTTTTATCAGAGTTTTGCTGACATTTTTTTTCAGACACCAGAGTTACATGACCCCTACAACTTTGATATTATCTTTATATTATTATTTTGGCAGTAGGTGAAGATAAGTGAGCCCTATATTCTTTGACATAATCACAGTATTTGTCCTAAACTCTTTGTATTTGTTGCAGGTTCGTGTCGGACTACGGCGCTGAAGGCTTCAACTGCGTGTGTCAGCACCGGCTGCTCCAGGCTCTGCAGCGCCTCTCGCTGGGCGGGCCAGAGTACGTCAGGACCTACCCCCCCAGCCTGCTGGAGTGGACGGCCAATCGCAAGAAAGCCCACACCGTCCTGCACGTGCACTGCTTTGACGGTATTTAACTCTTATTTAACTGTTTTTACTGGTTTCAAAATGGGTTTTTTTACCCATTTTTACTCGACATTCTTCTTTTTAATGAGAACATTTTGAGTTTTTTCCCCTTAAAGTATAAAAGCAGCACTTTATGAAGAAATCAGGCCACTAAATTTGGTATTTTAGTGATTGCGAACTAGGAAGTAAGCGCAGCGTTAGGATTGGCTGCGCTTTGGAGGTCCAACTCTGTTTCACTTCTCCGTTTGACGAAAGCGGTTCTTAAGCCGTGCACCTTCCCGAAAAACTATGCATGTGAATAATAGTGACGTGCCAAAAGCTAGGAAAGAGCTAAGAACAAGAACATCATGTAATACATTTAGCTTGAAACACAAAAATGATGGAAATTGACAGAAATTACCTTGAAACAAATGTATTTATCATAATTTTTTCTGTTTTCACCGCGCAGCGCATTCCCAAGTGAGAGGACACTCCAAATTAGCAACAGTCAGACGACATTTCTACAGTCCATGTAACGTGAAACGAGCAGGAAATAGATATAAATAGATGGTCATGGTTAAGCTTACATCACGTCTTTCTGCTCGTCCGTCTGAGAGTCGGGTGAAGCGCTGAATTCAAAGTGGCCATGGGTAATTAATGAGCGCGTGAGAGCGTGTCCGTCAGCGACTGTCACCGAGCGTTACCTAATGTGTTAAACACCGGCCCCCACAAGCTTTTAATAGCGGGCAAATTCATTATTTAGGTTTATTTTTATTGTCAAACTGTGCTCATCATCGTTTGAAAACTGGGTCTAAATGGTGTCCAACGTGGACCAGTTTTTCAACAAACGGGGATTTAACCAGGTCTAAACAATAACTAAATCAGGTTTGGCCCACCCAGACTGGGACTAGGCGGCAGAGAGAAGACAAGCAACCAAGTCATGTTTCTAATGGTCAGACGTTAGTTAGAAACACAGGCAGTAATTTAACAACACAGAAGGTAGTCAGTGACGATAAGCGTTTAGCCGTGACGCGGGAGGCCGAGCTTCAAAGCCCCCCCTTGTGCTGAGACGAGAGATACAAATATTATTTAGCAATATTTATTATAGTATGCAATATGAAATTAGGCTTTTTTTTTTCTTTTTTTTCTATACTGGTAATATTTAATCCTGGAGCCAAATTCAACATTTTATATTTACTTATTTATGAAGGCAAAAGATCAGACGTAACTTAAGTTGATAAAAACTTTAAAAACAAGATAAAAGATTCTTGTATTCTTGCAAGAGAATATCATCCTTTAAATATGTGTGTATTGAGAAACACAATACTACACAATACTAGTACATATAAATATTAGGGGCGGACTTGGGTTAGGTCACATGGTAACCAGCCCAACACCTTCTCCATGTTGGAAATACCAAAGCAGCTCAAAATAAATAAATCATAAAGAATTCATCCTGTTTCTTTCAGTCGCGTGTTTCATTCCATGTTTTATTGAGCTTCCTCACTGAAAACACGCGTGTTCCTCAGGCGTGTCCTTCCTGTGCCCGTTACACTCCTGGACAAAGGGAGAAGAGATGGCCAGAGACATCCTCGCACACAGGTAACCGAGACACACTTTTGCATCACCGCGAGGAAAGTCCTTCGATATCAGATCAACAACACGTTTTAAAGATTAAATATGGGACGAGTCAGGTCACGTTTTCGTAGCGGTTGAGCACGTAGCAACGGTAAAACCGTTTGGGACCGTATATTAATGACTAACTCGCAGTAATAGGCATACTAAGCAGTTAATTATACCCATAACTATTTTTTTTCCAACTAAATACTCTTAATCGCTGAATTTTGTATCATCTTTATTATTATTTTAATGCAGTAATAAGTGGTTTATAAACAACATACCTATTACCACTTAATTACACATGCTTTTTTCAGATTTAATAATTAACTCTAACATACTTTGATAATTACTTTACCCTTTGTTTAAGCCCCGCCTCTTCATAGCGGCACTTCGGCGTAACAAGCAGCGGATTTTCATTTCACTTTTTCGGATTTTTAAAAGAATAATTGCAAGTCAGTGGGCGGGGACAGGGGGTTGGTGAAAACGGAAATTGTCCAAGCACCCAAGCCTAAAATGCAGGACAAACATGCATAAATCAGTTGAAGTAAGATCATCATACGTCCCCTTTAAGGTCGGCGTCAGAGCCTAACGTGTGCGTGCGTGTGTGTGTGTGCGTGTGTGTGTGCGCGTGTGTGTGTGTCCAGAGGCGTGAGCGAGGGGCGCCAGGGCTGGTCCGTGCTGCTGAAGGAGCCTGCCCAGTGGGTGGAGCTGGAGGGCTCAGACTACGTCCTGGACCTGCTGTCGGACCTGGAGCTGCCCGCGGACTTCCCCAAACACAGCAGCTACTTCATCATCTCTGCGCAGAACCCCAGCCGCGTGAGGGCCAACGCCAGCATGTAAGGACCCCCGCGGGATAAGACCCTCAGGCTGGGAGGGTACCGCTGTTCATGACTTGTCTCGCTACGATTGTTTTATATTAGTTGTGTCTTTTATTAAAGGAGGCTGCGGATTGTCTATTACATTTGTGTATTGTTGAAAAGTGGCTCTATGACATATTTTTATTACTATTACTATTACTATTATTATTATTATTATTATTTTATTATTATTTTATTATTATTATTATTATTATACTATTATATTATTATTTATTATTATTATTATTATTATTATTATTATTATTACAATTGTTATATTATTATTATTATTATTATTATTATTATTATTATTATATTACTATTTATTATTACTATTATTATTATTATTATTATTATATTAATTATTATTACTATTATTATTATTGTTACTATTATTATTATTTTATTATTATTATTATTATTATTGTATTATCATTTATTATTGTGTCACTCTGAGTTTTAATGTTTCAAATAATCACTAAGTGCAGGATGTGGGCGGGATAAGGGTAGGTGAACCCTCCATGTTTGATTTGTTGTTGCACTTTTTGTGAATTCGCTTACTGACATTTAGCACCTCTGGTGGTTATTTATCAGCACACAGCTTGACATTAGAAACGGCATGGAAGTAGCATTTAATCTACAGTAAAATAATAATAACAATACTAATCACACTAATACGAATACTACATACTAATAATAATACAAAATATAATATTAATAATACAAATAATAACAATTCAATATCATCCTGAGAGACCTTTGATTTTTAGATATTTATGTGTGTTATATGTATTTTTTAGCTATATGAAAATGAAACTGAAGCATGTTGGTTTTAAAAGTAGAGGTGGGCAAAATATATTGAAATTCGTGATAATATGGTGAATGTTGTTTCGACGTTATGTCTAAATTTGAATATCAAGTGTATCGTTTATGGTAAAAAGTGCTACAAAAAGTGCAGATTCAACATGAAAAAGAGAAACATGTATCTTCTGTCATTTCAAACAGGCGTACAAGGTGATATATCTGCACTGTTGTGATTGATTTGACACAATATTGTATGAACATGGTAATCTCGTTTACTTCTGCGTGTTTGCAGAAGCCTCCTGGGGGTGATTTGATAAGAAAGAGACACGTTCAGCGTCATGTCTTCCATCATGCCCAGCTCGGAAGTTATGTCTGGTCAAGGTAAAGTTCAGAACATATCAGTTTATCACATTTTGAGGCGACGCAAACGAACATCGGCGATTCGAAAACAAAACGGACTGCAATGGTAACCTGAATGGTGTGGGGGCGGGGGGGAAGGGGCGGTTGTCGGAGCGGCGGCTGGTGCACGCTGGCTATCAAACGCGATGAATGGACAATGCGACGTCCTTCTGTCTCGCTCTGTTCTGATGTCGATCTCTTTGGTTCAGATATGGAGCCGCAGAGGGGGATGGACCGCTACCTGGACAGTCTGTTCGACCCCGCCCTGGACGACGGCACCGGAGTAAGCGCAGAGACTCTCAAACACGTGCATATTTCGCATGAAACGGGGTATTCCCTATTGTCATCACGTAGAAATCTGTCTCGCCGCAGTACAGGGATCTTGAAGAAGCAGCCGGGGTCAAAATGAGGCTGCCGTGCGCGAAAATGCCCAAAATTAGCGCTGTTGTGCTATTAGCGCGCTGTTAGCGTGCTACGTGTTGCTAGCGATAGTGTGACAGCGCTTGAAAAAACGCTCGGAATGGATTCGCTTGGACAGCTGCAAAGTTACGTTTTCTGGAGGACGGTCCGCCACCTGCTGTTTCATGGTGGTTATTGCTGGGCCTGGAATCAGAATGTTCCACAGTATGGCGTGTAAAACGTATCTATCTCGAATTTAATCCATTATTTCAGGTATCTTTATTGATTAAAAATAAAAATGGCGGCGTTTGGTGGCGTTACCTACTTGTTTCCATGGAGATAGATATGTTTTATGCCCACATTTGGTCCAAATAACAACACCTTCATGGACGTTTTCCACATCCGAATCTCAGTTAGAGCTCCATCTACTGGCAGCAGAGGACATTATAAAGGCTCGATAAACAAACCTAGCTTGTCCCTGTTTTAATGTTTTAATGAAGGTGGTTTGAAATAGATGATTTGAAGTCTGGTGAGGATTTATGGACTTAAAGACAGTGCAGATGATCTCGTGGCTCTGCTCATGATGCCGAAACACAGTTAAAGCCCCCGACAAACGAAACAGAAGTGTTTTTCTAAGGCTCAGGGGGGGAGGACTTACTAAACTGGGTACATCAAACAAGCGTAAAGCTCAACGCTAAGCCCACGACCAGCAGCCAGTCACGCGTCAGTGTCAGCGCAGCCTGAGGAGCACTTTGGGCGTGTCTCGATCTGCAGCTTAAAGAGCCCATGACAGCTTTTTACGAGTGTCTCATTTTGACTTTGTTTGGTGCATTCAAACCTGTTGTACTTATAGTTTTACAACAATCGAGCAGGTGTTTGTGGAGAAAAGGTTGAAAAATCGGTAGAAAATGACAGGAAGTGACATCACAGCAGGGATACTCATTCCAGTCAAAGTTTATGCAGAATTTACACAAAAAGTACTTTTTTGAAACATGAATTCAACAGAATAAAGTCGCTCTCATATGTTTTTATTTGTTACAAAAAGAAAAAAGTGACATTAGATGAGTTTTGGCCCAGTGTTTTCTGGGTAAATCCTACTATTTTAAACCTGTGATAAAACATTTTAACAATAACAACGCTTTGCATAACTTTTGCTAACAATTTTTAACAAAAGGTATGCAAAGCGGTTTGAGCAGGTGTGCGGTTTGAGAGGTGTGCGGTTGGAGCAGGTGCAGGTACGCGGTGCAGTTGGAGCGGGTGTTGCGGTGCGGTTGGAGCAGGTGCAGGTCGTGCGGTGCGGTTGGAGCAGGTGGGTGCGGAGTGCGGTTGGAGCAGGTGCAGTAGTGGTGCGGTTGGAGAGGTGTGCGGTGCGGTTGGAGCAGGTGCAGGTATGCGCGGTGCGGTTGGAGCAGTTGTGCGGTGCGTTGGAGCAGTGTGCAGGTATGCGGTGCGGTTGAGCAGGTGCAGGTACGCGGTGCGGTTGGGCTGCAGGTGTGGCGGTGCGGTTGGAGCAGGTGCAGGTACGCGGTGCGGTTGGAGCAGGTACGGCGGTGCGTTTGAGCAGGTGCAGGTGTGTCCTTGGGCGGTTGGAGCAGGTGCAGGTATGCGGTGCGTTGGAGCAGTGCTGCCAGGTATGGTGCGGTTGGAGCAGGTGTGCGTGCGGTTGGAGCAGGTGAGGTTGTGTGCGGTGTTGGAGGAGCGTGCAGGTACGCGGTGCAGTTGGAGCAGGTGTGGCGGTGCGGTTGGAGCAGGTGCAGGTATGTCGGTGCGTTGGAGCAGGTGCAGGTACGCGTGCACGTTGGAGCAGGTGCAGGACGGCGGTTGCAGTTGGAGCAGTGCGTGCGTTTGAGCAGGTGCAGCGTGTGGTGCGGTTGGAGCAGGTGCCAGGTATGCGGTTGCGGTTGGAGCAGTGTGCGGTGCGGTTGGAGCAGGTGCAGGTGTGTGCGGTTGGAGCATGGTGCAGGTACGCGGTGCGGTTGAGGCAGGTGGTGCGGTGCAGTTGGAGCATGTGTGCGGTGCGGCTGGTGCGGTTGGAGCAGGTGTGCGGTGCGGTTGGAGCATGTGTGCGGTGCGGTTGGAGCAGGTGCAGGTACGCGGTGCGGTTGGAGCAGGTGTGCGGTGCGGTTGGAGCAGGTGCAGGTACGCGGTGCGGTTGGAGCGTGCTATCGGATGTAAGTGACAGGAATTAGCATGTATCAGATGTGTTGGACAGACTTCTCATGCCCAGCCACATATCACATTACCCAGTTACCACAACGGCCACCAGATCACCGCGGTAACGTGAAGATCTGCTTACCAGGAACTGACACTCGGGCTACTAAAGGACTCATTATTTAATGAGACAAGCCTATGACCCACGCTGTTAATGACGGGCCACAACTCCTGTTCTCAGACGGTTGAGTCCGACCCAAACCGAATGTAGCTCTGTCGACTCGTCAAACTCAAGACATTGGACAATCATGGGTTCTGTTTGACAAAATTGTACTTTTCTGGAGTAGTTTGATAACATACTTTTACTTTCAGTGTAACTCAGAGGTTACACTAACTTAGAATGCTCCATCCTTAACAGATATTTTACAGCTTTGACTAGTTTTGCCTGAACAAACTCGAACTGGACTTTCCTCAGGGCACCTCGGCCCCGCCTCCACAGCCACAGCGAGGCTTCACTTTTCTCTCTCACCAGTCCGTTGTTCTGACACAGCAAATGTGCAGCGTAACGGGCAGAAAGCGCGTGTAGATCATAAAAACACAGAACGGTGAGGAATGTGAACAGCGAGTGAACGACACGTGTTCTGCAGATAAATGTGGACGCATAAAAGCGCTGAATATTCCCCCGCTTTACTGCGTTATATTACTTAAGCACTAGTTTATACAAGATGAAGTGCAGAGGAGTGTGTCAGTGGGGTAGAGCGACGAGCGGGCGTGTGCGTGTTTAATGCCGGCGGGTTTATGTGGCGGTTGATCCCTTTTTTCCGCGGCGACAGCGGTTGTGTTTCCCTGTAACGGAGCTTCACGACACACGGCCTTGTAAACGTGACGAGCAGCTGCGCCGTTCTGTTGTGTGTGACAGGAGGAGTCCGCGGCGGGGCTGGCGAGCAGGATGCGAGGGGCCGGTGGCGTTGGAGGGGGTCAAACAGGCCCCACACTACCCCCTGGAGGTCAGAGAGCCAAAGAGCGCCTGATGCTGTGCCGCTTCAACCCCGCGGAGCCAGCTAACAGCTAACGTGTTTGTGTCCACAGCTGTGCGAGTGCTGCCGGTGGGAGGCGTGATGCAGCCCCCGGTGGCCACAGTGGCACCCGTAACCCCTGGTGAGGACAAGCCGAGAGGAGCACCGTAAAAAGGGATACGCATGATCTGCCAAAATATTTGACACAGAATTAGACATTTTAGAATCAGACAATTAGACGAAAGTTTTAGACATATTAAAAATAATAAAAATCTGTTTATTGCACTTTTCGTATCACAACGTAGTTTTCTTATTTCAGTAAAAGCATTGGTTCATGACAGATTATTTTTATGGTAATAATCATGGAATTAACATAATAAAGTGACATGAATGTGACTTGAAGTGACGCATGACCGGTTTTTACGATTTTATTTGGTGTATTTATACCTGTTGTACGCGTAACGGCTGTTTGACACCGATCGAGCCAGTATTTGTGGAGAAAAGGCTGGAAAATCTGTAGAAAATGACAGGAAGTGACATCACACCAGGGGCACTCGTTCCAGTCAAAGTTTATGCAGAATTTACACAAAGAAACAACTTTTTTGACTCTCTAAACTTCAATTCAACAAAATGAAGTCGCTCTCATATATTTTTATTAGATGAGTTTTGGCCCAGTGGTTGCCGGGTAATTTCCTAGTGTGATGTCATCAATTACAAACAGGAAGTGAAATTATAAACCTAAAAAATTTGCTATTCTGTCTTAAAATGTTTAACATTTTTAGCTAAATTCAAAGTATATTTATCTTAACTGCTTTTTAGTTCAGTGAGTCGTCCGACCTGTAGGGGGCGCTTTAAACTTCCTGATAAAAACACACTTTACATTGACTTCTTCTGAGCGTAGACTGAATTTAAATGTTAAAACGTATATTATATTCCTCTGTTCTTGGGATTATAATGAATAAACAAACCAAATCGTCACACCCCAATACTCCAGTCAGTGCGGTGGACTGAAGTCATGGTAACGGGTGGAGGGTCTTACGGTGTGTTTGTTGCCCCGCAGATGCCCAACAGGCGGTCCTGGCTCAGCAGCAGCAGACCATCGCCAACCAGCAGGCCGTCATCATGGTACCTGTCCGTCTCTGGCACTGGCTCGGTCCAGTCTTAGTCTGAGTTCAGAGCGAGTGACAAAGACTCTAGAGAAAATGTGTACAAAGCAACAAATATAAAAAAAAAAATTAAAAAACATTCTTAAGAACATTGTTTATAGAGATGGAGACGTGTAAATGCCATATTGTGGAACATTAGCCAACGGTACAAGTTTAAACATGATTTTATTGTCCGTTTCTTGGCTAAAAAGTGACATGGTGGGCATTTAACTTTTCCTGTGAAGGCTCTGCCCCCTGATTGTTTCCATGGAGATGTCGATGTTTGTTTGTACGGCACCAGACAAAGGTTTTTAAGAGTTTCAGATTCCAATTGGACTTTTTGAATTGTTAATTGCCACGGCAACGGTCCAAATTTCTCCTCGTCCTTAAACACATGGATATCTTATGTGATATATATGTGTTTTTCAAGTTTTTTTAGAACTAGGAACACTTTGTAATAAGTGTAATGCCATACTGTGGAACCTTCCAGGCAAATCAATAGTATATTTATGGACACAAGCATAAGCTACTTAGGGCATCTTTAAAATTATTTAGTATGTTTTTTGTTGTTTCCACAGTATTTTGTCCGTTTGCTCCAAAAACTTGGCAACATTTTTAAAAAAAAATCTTGGCTAGTTTGACACGTTTGTGGAAGTTTATAGTTTTTACTTTCTTTTTTTTTTTACAGAACTTTTGTCATAAAATCCTGTTCCTTGCGCTCAAATGTGTAGATGACACTCTGTAGATACACCGCATCATGTTTGGGGGCTACTTTGTTCCTCTTTTAAGACATTTCCTGGCGAATCACGTGTACTTTAAGCAAAGCTAGCTGGTGGCGCTAACATTGCTAGCGTCGATCCCGAAGCTACCGTTAGCACGTTTGGCTATTTTATCTTCATGTCTGTCTTTGGCACCGTTTAGCTCCGATAAGTTTGCTCTTGTTGTGGAGCAGCTCTTCTACATTGTAATGAATGGATTTTTATTTGTTAGCGCCTTTTAGCGTACCCTCTTCCCTCTCTTTCCCCAGGCGCAGCAGGTCACCATGAACGCAATGGCCATGGTCAGCCCGGTGTCCAGCCCGCCCACCTCGCCCATCACCAGCCCCCCCTCCAGCCCCCTGCCCCACCACCCGGGCAGCCCCTACGCCCCCGCCAGCCCCTACGCCGCCGTGCCCCCCAGCCCGTACGCCAACATCCCCCCCAGCCCGTACGCTAACTTCACCCCGAACGCCCCGCGGACATCCCGACCAGCCCCTACGCCCCTGCCCAGGCACAACCACAACCGGCCAATCAGAGCAGCCCAAAGTGAACGGGACGGCCAATGAGGTTTGTTACGCTCAAAAGGATTCACTTTTAATTAAAAATATTCCTAACGATTCAGGTAAAGGAAGAAAACACCAGCTCTTTGACACGTTTCTGTGTGAAATTGGCTCGTGTGAAGATTTGAAATTTGATCTGATTATATGAATTTTCTGCATTTTCTGAATTCCCACATTTGTCTTGACTTGTTTGTGCTCATGACTTGTTTGTGCTCATGACTTTGTTTGTGCTCATGACTTGTTTGTGCTCATGACTTGTTTGAGCTCATGATTGTTTGCTCATGACTTGTTTGTTGCCCATGACTTGTTTGTGCCCATGGCTTGTTTGTGCTCATGATTTGTTTGTGCTCAGACTTGTTTGCCCATGACTTGTTTGTGCTCATGACTTGTTTGCTCATGACTTGTTTGTGCTCTGACTTGTTTGGGCTCATGACTTGTTTGTGCTCATGACTTGTTTTGTGCTCATGACTTTTAGTTCTAAGGCTGTTTGTGCTCATGACTTGTTAGTTCTAATGACTTGTTTGTGCTCATGACTTGTTTGTGCTCATGACTTTTGTTTGTGCTCATGACTTGTTTGGAGCTCATGACTTGTTTGTGCCATGACTTGTTTGTGCTATTACTTGTTTTGTGCTCATGATTTGTTTGGCTCATGACTTGTTTCTGCATGGCTTGTTTGTGCTCATGACTTGTTTGGGCTCAGACTTGTTTTGTGTCCATGACTTGTTTGTGCTCATTGACTTGTTTGTGCCATGACTTGTTAGTTCTAATGGCTGTTTGTGCTCATGACTTGTTTGTGCTCATGACTTGTTAGTTCTAAATGGCTTGTTTGTGCTCATGACTTGTTTGTGCTCATGATTGTTTTGCTCATGACTTTTAGTTCTCAATGGCTGTTTGTGCTCATGACTTTTTGTGCTCATGACTTGGTTAGTTCAGAATGGCGTTGTTTGTGCTCATGACTTGTTTGAGCTCATGACTTGTTTGTGCTCATGACTTGTTTGAGCTCATGATTTGTTTGTGCTCATGACTTGTTATTCTAATTGGTTATGGGCTCATGGACTTGTTTGGGCTCATGACTTGTTTGGCTCAGACTTGTTTGAGCTCATGACTTGTTTGGGCTCGATGACTGTTGGGCTCTACTTGTTTGGGCTCTACTTGTTTGAGCTCATGCTTGTTGGGCTCATGACTTGTTGGGCTCATGACTTGTTTGGAGCTCGATGGACTTGTTTGGGCTCGATGACTTGTTTGTGCTCATGACTTGTTTGGGCTCATGACTTGTTTGGCTTCATGACTGTTTGTGCTTCTGACTTGTTTGTGCTCATTGACTTGTTAGTCTAATGCTTGTTTGGGCTCGATGACTTGTTTGGAGCTCATGACTTGTTTGGCTCATGACTTGTTGGCTCATGACTTGTTTGAGCTCATGACTTGTTTTTAGGCTCATGGCTTGTTTGTGCCATGACTTGTTTGGGCTCATACTTGTTTGGGCTCATGACTTGTTTGGGCTCATGACTTGTTTGTGCGTCAGACTTTTTGTATCTCAATTGACCTGTTATTCTGAATGGCTGACTTGTTTGTGCTCATGACTTGTTAGTTCTAATGGCTTGTTTGGGCTCATGACTTGTTTGAGCTCATGACTTGTTTGGGCTCATGACTTGTTTGGGCTCATGACTTGTTTGAGCTCATGACTTGTTTGAGCTCATGGCTTGTTTGTGCTCATGACTTGTTTGGGCTCATGACTTGTTTGGGCTCATGACTTGTTTGTGCTCATGACTTGTTTGTGCTCATGACTTGTTAGTTCTAATGGCTTGTTTGTGCTCATGACTTGTTTGTGCTCATGACTTGTTTGTGCTCATGTTTAGTCAGGCAGAGACAGTGTCCAGAGGGGAAAGGCCCCAGCTCCGCCCACAGACAAGAACAAACCTGCCAAGAAACACGGTGAGAAAAGACCTGAGTCCAGTTTGTACGACTTGAGTTGAGTTTGTCGGAGTCAGACCAGTTTGGGACTTTTAAGGCCAGAGACTTGGACTTGATTTTATTGCAACAAACTGGAACATTTCCCTTCCACTCTTCCATTCTGACCAAGACTTTTTTGAAAGGACCATTTTCAAAAAGCATATGAAGTGCCAAAATAGGATCTGTATTTGGTCTTTTCGTGCAAAGACTAGACTGGACTTGCGGTTTGTGATTTACGGTTCACAGAGCAGTGTTTTTACCGCTTAAAACCGGTTTTAGGACAAAAAAACCTCAACTTTGGTCTCTTCAGTTATTGTATATACTTTTTTTCAAGTATTAAAAAAACAAACAAAAAAAGTCAATTCCTCTTCCATTTTTTTTTTTTTCATTTTTCCCCAAATTTGTTTAAAAAATGTTCCTCCATTTATTTTTATTTTTTTTCTGACATAACACAAACACAACAGAACTAGACCAGAGAGGAGACATACAATACAAAGAAACATCAACCACACAGTGAAGAAACAAAATCAGGGCATATTTAAATTAAAATAACCAATTAGTGATAATATGTCATTTATTTTGTTGTAAATATTCAAAATAAGAACACGGAGTAAATCATCTGTTATTAAAATGACCTCAAAAAGAGTTTAAAGGGATATTTCTGTCCTTTTGCGGTTCATTTTACGTTCCGTTCACGTTTTGTGCGACGCTTGAGAAAAGACATTTTACAGACGCATTCCTCATGCTTAGTTAAAATATTGTCTGGAAACGACACGATGAGGCATAAGAGACGTAAATCATGAAAGTCTGAGGAGCTTCTGTGGTCCTGCCCCGTGTTTCAGCTCCTGTGGTCACGTCTCCTCCGCCCCCTGCTGGAGAAGTGGTGAAGTACTCCGCCCAGCTCACAGACCACCTCGTGCCCAGTACCGACGTCCGAGGTTCGCGTTCATCACGTGATATTTTTAATGCAAACACAGTGTTGTCTTTAGGTGAAACAGGATGTACTTTATGTTTTACAGAAATCATCAAAAGATACAACTCCCCCCCTCCCCCCCCGGAGCCCCTCCCTCCTGGGAAGAAGTGAGTGAGCGGCAGAGCGGCTTCAAACGCTTTATTATATTATATTTTGTTATATTATATGAATTATATTACATTATGTTAGTGTATTCTATTATCTTGATTGGAGCGTTTTATCTGTTTGATTGGCTGAAATAAAGACCCTTTGAAAGGGTCTTTATGAAGGCCTTTAATACATGCGCCCAGATATTTGTATGAAAAGTATCTGTGATGACGCAGTTGTTCCATGTATTCTTCTACATCACCAGTTTTCATTCATTCATTCATTATTATTATCGGTTCACATTAGGAGCAGGCTTATCACCAACACCAGGGGGCAGCGCTGCTTTTGTGTCGTCTCACAATAAGTCCACATTGAATCCACAATCCTCACTTTGTTTGTGAAAATCGTTTTATGATGTAAAAAGGCCCAAACGCAGATACATATTTATTGATCTGTCTAAATTGAGTCGCAATGTCATAAAATGTGTCACATCGAGGCGTTTCTGGCACTTAATTTGTTCATTTATCAGGCAGTTCTTAAACACTTAAACATTGACCCCACATGAGATGTTCCACAGTACTGTACGAACTCACTGGTCTGCCTGTCTCCACGGCGATAGACATGTTTTGCAAAGCCGTAACATTTTCCTGCCGACTCTCCACAAACCTTGACCTTGGCCAGACTTGAGTAACGTCCTGTATGAACAGGAGACCAGACGGGAAGTTCACCAAGAGACAAACGCCTCGAGATGAAGCTCTGCAGATCCTCAAGCCACAGATGGACAACCCCCCAGCGCCGACTGTACGCACACACACGCACACACATATACACATGTACACACACACACACACACACATATACACATGTACACACACACACACACACACACACACATACATATACACACACACACACACATATACAATGTAACACACACACACACACACACATATACACATGTACAGCACACACAACACACAACAACACATACATTACACACACACAACACACACACATATACAACATGTACACACACACACACAAGCACACATATACACATGTAACACAACACACGCGCAGAGTTTCACACACAACACACACACATATACACATGTACACACACGCACACACACACATATACACATGTAACAACACGCACACACACACACACACATATACACATGTACACACACACACACACACACACACATATACACATGTAACAACACACAGGCACACACACACATATACAACACACACAGCACACACACACACACTGCACACACACACAACATACATATACAGACATACCTCATGTACACACACACACATATACAACACACACACACACACACGACACCACATATACACATGTACACACACACACACAACACACACACACATATACACACACCACACGCACCCATACACCACAACACGACAATATACACACACACATAACACTTAACACACCACCACAACACACACACGCACACACACACCACATATACACACGCCACAACACACATAACATATACACACACACACACACACACCATATACACACACACATACATATACACACAACACACACACACATTATACACACACACAACATATACACACACACACACATAACAACACACACACGCACCACACCACACACACACCACCACACATACACCACACAACACATATACACACACGCACACACCACCACACACACACACATATACACACACACACACATATTACACACGACCACACACACGCACCACCACATATACACACACACACAATAAACAGCATCACACCCACACACGCACCACACACGCACAACCACACACACACTGCACACATGTACATGCACATGCCATACACACACACACACCACACGCACACACACCACACGCCACACATGTACGTGCACAGCATAACACCACACACACACACACGACACACACACAAGCACCACACACCACACACACCACACATTTTACATGCACATGCATTACACACGCACACACACACACCACCACCACCACACATTGTACGGCACATCATACACACGCACACACCGCACACAACACACACACTACTACACGCACACACACCAACACCGCACACACACACGCACACACACACACACATCCACACACACGCAACACACAGCACACACGCAGCGTACACACGCACACATCACCCTCCACACGGACCACCAACACATCAAGTCACACCACACAGCATGCGACCATATACCACAGGACAAACCACATATACACACGCAACACACAAACACACATAATAACACGCATACACACACAACGCCACACACACACAAACATGTACAGCACGATTGCCATAACACACACCACACGCACTGCACGCACACACACCGCACACACACACGCACACCACGACACACATATATCACACACGACGCACCACACCAAACACCACCGCAACACTACAGCAAACCAAACAGCACAACAGGCCACACACGCACCACACAGCACACACAGACACACACGACCAAACCACGCACAAACGCACAAACCTACAGCACACACACCCAACATACAGCACGTCACACACATATACACGCACCAGCAAACGTAACACGCACACACCCACTATATAATCACATGTACATACACAGGGCACACAACGCACTACACACACGGGCCCGAGACATTATGCACAATACAGCACACAAGGCACACATATACAGGATGTACAAACGAAATATTGCACACACAAGCACGGCACACATTATACACATAACATCACACACATGCCATCACACACGCAGCACTATAATAAATTGCACACAGACATTGCATCACATGCACACACACGCATATACACACACACGCACACACACACACACGCACACACACATATACACACACACACACACACAGATACACACGCATATACACACACACGCACACACACGATGCTGACGTACACATAAGTGAGTAAACGTGTGGTCCGTGTTTTCAGCCCAAGCCTCGTCCTGTGGCCCCTGCGCCGGCCCCCAGCGCTGTTGCCCCTCCCACACCCGTTCCTGCTCCGGCCCCTCAGCCTATCAAGAGCAAAGCCAGAGCCAGAGAGCGCCCCCTGCCCGCACCTCCACCAAGTACGTTTTATTACTACATTTACTCTGCACTTCATGGTCACAAGCACGTTTCACTGGAGGAACTTATTCAGGAGGAACTTTACATCGCGACAAGATAATAACATGGTCCTAATAATATTACCCTAATATTATAATAGCTATATAAAATGACTCCCATGTAGACTATATATGAATTACTAATAAAACTGTGTTTAAAGACGTTTGTGTTCAATAATAGATAAACCAGCGAACTAGTTTCATTGAAACAGGCATAATAATAATCATAATAATAAAAATAATAATAACAATGATGATAACAATGATAATAACAACGATAATAACAACGATGATAATAATAATAATAATAATAATAATAATGATAATAATAATAATAATAATAATAGTAACAATAATAATAATAATAATAATAATAATAATGATAATGATGATGATGATGATGATGATGATGATGATAATAATAATAGGGTAATTGCCTAGACATTACATTGGTAGTTATTATTTCCAATGTTTTTGCAGTCATAAAACATCATATAAATACTGTTACCGTGCCATGATGTAAAGTACTACTGACTTTGTGTATCTCGCCCTCCTCATTTGGCAAATACATATATATATATATTTGCTCCTGAAGTCCAAACTCTGTGTTGCAGTTTCCCGAGATCTTCCCATCGAGACCGAGTCCCTCCAGACGCAGCTCCACCAGGCCCCCAACGAGGAGCACTACACCTACACCAACGTGCCCTGGAGGCTCTACCTGAGGAAGGAGGTGCGGGCGGCCCCCGGTTCAATATGTGTAGCATTTTCAAACAGTTGCCGGGGGAACACTGGAAGTTAATTCACATTTAATCGAATCATTTACTCTAGAGTGGGGGTCTGTTCTAGGGGGTCGTGTGGCGCGGAATCCTTTTAACCAAAGAAGGAAATAGAATAAAACGTCTGTGTTCACTCATTGACGTAACTTTTTGAATATTGTACTTCTGAGAGCGGTTTTATCTCAATATATTTTACCTTTTTTTTAATATGTTTTTGAAGTAACATATTTAAAATAAACTCAAATGACATAAAAGTGTCAAAAGTCGTTAAAGATTTGAACTAAACAGTTATTTCTTTTACTAAATAATACTAATAGAAATACCACAACTTGATTACATATATATATTTTGCTCAGCACATACTAATATTTACTCTGGTAATTTATCGGTCGGCAGCGATTAATCGACCAACAGTTTCAGATTTTCTTCGATGACACAGTTTATGTGTAAATATTCTCTATTCAGACCCTTATTTGAACCTTTATTTAGCTGATAATGTATTTAAAAATGTACAATATAAATAAATACTAATATTTGTTATTGAGAGCCGCAGTATTGCATATTTAATTTATAATTATGTTTATGGTGTCATTCCAGGTGTTTTACCCTAAAGACAGCTTCAACAACCCCTTAGTGCTGGACCTCATCTTCAAACAGGTACTTTTCTAAACCGGTTAGGATCCGTCCTGTCTCCGTGGTTACGAGATCACAGCCCAAATAAAGCTTCTTCTGCTGCAGATTGTGAACGACACGCTGTCGGAGGCGTGTGTTCGCATCACGCGCGACGAAAGGCAGAAGATGAAGGCTCTGTTCGGTACGCTCCTCTCTCCTCCTCTCTGCTCCTCTCTGCTCCTCTCTGCTCCTCTCTGTTTCCTTTGTCCTCTGCTCCTCTCTGCTCCTCTCTGCCTCTCTTCCCTCTGCTCCTCTGCTGCTCCTCTCTGCTCCCCTCTGCTCCTCTCTGCTCCTCTCTGCTCCTCTCTGCTCCTCTGCCTCCTCTGTGCTCCTCTCCTGCTCCCCTCCTTGCTCCTCTCTGCTCCTCTCTGCTCCTCTCTGCTCCTCTCTGCTCCCCTCTGCTCCTCTCTGCTCCCCTCTTCGCCTCTCTGCTCCCCTCTTCGCCTCTCTGCTCCCCTCTTCTCCTCTCTGCTCCCCTCTTCTCCTCTCTGCCTCCCCTCTTCTCTCTTCTGCTCCTCTCTCTGCACCCCTCACCTCCTCTCTGCACCCCTCACCTCCTCCCTGCACCCCTCTCCACCTCTCTGCTCCCTCCGCTACCCTCGCCTCCTCTCTGCACTCCTCACCTTCTCTCTGCACCCCTCTCCTCCTCTCTGCACCCCTCACCTCCTCCCTGCACCCCTCTCCTCCTCTCTGCTTCCCTCCGCTACCTCGCCTCCTCTCTGCATCTCACCTCTCCTGCACCTCTCTCCTCTCTGCACCCCTCACCTCCCCTGCACCCCTCTCCTCCATCTTCTGCTCCCCTCCGCTACCCTCGCCTCCTCTCTGCACTCCTCACCTTCTCTCTGCACCCCTCTCCTCCTCTCTACACCCCTCTCCTCCTCTCTGCTCCCCTCGTTCTACTTTTGGTACTTTACTGACTGTACTTGTAAGTAACAGTATTGAGTACCTTTTCTGTGACTATTGAGAATGTGCCACAAACACGATCACTTTAAAACAGGAGGATCGCACCATGTCGTACGCACAATCCACAGCAGAATACACACTTTTGTCGTTAGTGACTGAGTGTAATTAGTCGTAGAAGTGAATTATTCGACCGACGAAAAAACAACAAAAAGTTCCTCAAAAAGATAAACATTATTCCGAAGTAACAGCCGATATTTAAAAAAACTGTGTAAACCCTGCCCACAGGGCGGGACCTCCTGATAAAGGGGGAAGGGGATAAACTGTGTGTGTGTGTGTGTGTGTGTGTGTGACAGCCAAGCACAACGTGGAGCAGAACATGGACCCGGTGGATGAGAGCGTGAAGAAGATCATCGTGAATGCTGCCAGAGAAACCTGGGAGATCTACTTCTCCAGGCTCTTCCCTGCCTCGGTGAGACACTCCTCCATGGAAGTTGGGAAATGTCCATGGGAATTATTAAAAATGTATGGGAATTTAACAGGAATGAATGGGAATGACTGGGAATAGGCAGGGGAGTGATGTACAGACACATAACAACTTGAATTTATGCCACAAAACCTTCAATATCTGTGTTTTCACATCAGTCAGACGGGGCCATTAGGGCTGGATGAGGAAGACCTTGAGGCATCCAGAAAGTATGGCACTTAAGTGTCAGTATTCACTTATTATTAACCTTCATTTCACCAGGACCTTCTTTTGGTCTGAGGTCGCCACTTTGTTTTAGTAAATGGAGCGTTTGTTGGCACTAGAATATGGAGCCTTTAATAATCAGTCAAACAGTTTGAATAGAAGTTGTAACGGTGGCTGTGTGTGGTGTTTGTTCAGGGCAGCGTGGGCACGGGGGTCCAGGTGCTGTCCGTGTCCCACAGCGGAATCAAACTGCTGAAGACGGTGAAGAGCAGTGCGGCCGCTCCGGACTACTTCAGAGTGCTGAGGCCGTACACGTAAGCACACAGACACAGGGACTATTTCACTTTACCAATGCTGAAATGCTAAAAAGGACGTATAGAGTAAGGAGTTATAGAAGGTAAATGACTTAAAAGGCGATATTCTTTACACTATATACAATACATTTACAGCTAGTTTGCCTGTGTTTGCCAGTTTTTCCCAAACGTCTTGTCTTTGGTTTTTACTGAACTGTAACTGTGACACACTTTCTCTTCTTGGACCATGTGATTTTCCCCCACAGTTACGCAGACATCCTGTTTGTGACCATCCCGTCTGAAAACATGCTGGAGTTCAATCTGACCAATGAGAAGCTGATCCTGTTCTCGGCCAAAGCCCCACAGGTCAAACACCTCATCGACTGCTTCATCGGTGAAATCAAGAAGGTACGGCTTACTTTTTTATTATTATTATTATTATTATTATTATTATTATTATTATTATTATTATTATTATTATTATTATTATTATATTTTTAGAACATAGAACAACAAAAACAACAGAACAACTACAGCAAAACATAATAATAATAATAATACATTTTAAAAATCAAGGCATCTCCTTTTTATTATTATAATTTTTTTTAGAACAGAACAACAAAAACAACCAGAAAACATAATAATAATAATAATAATAATAATAATAATAATAATAATAATAATAATAAAAATAAAAAATAATGACGGTACGGCACTGTCTTTATTATTATTATTATTATTATTATTATTATTATTATTATTATTATTATTATTATTATTATCAATTTATTTTTTGAGCAGAGAACAACAAAAACGACACAAAAACAAAAACATAATAATATATATATTTTTTAAACACATAAAATGAGCTGGAACAGGGAGAACATAAGGTAAGTAAAGGAATAAAAGTAGAAAATATGGGAATGGCATAACATTATTTTTTTTTTATAGCATATTAAGTTCTAAATAATTGTCCCTGTTTTGTCCATTGTTCTATTTTCAAGTTGAGCCCTGAGGTTATTTTTTCCATTGTACCAGGAGTATGTTGCAAAGGTATCCATCCACTGTGTCTATGGTGGGGGTTTTGAGGCCCAAGTACATACAGAGACCATTAAATACTTTCTAGCCTCACATAAAGTACATTTGTGAAAAGTCATATATTGCACGATGAACTGGAAAAACGATTGCCGGGCTTCACATTTCGGTCAGTATTTCAATTCAAAACCTAAAAATTTCCGTATTTTACCTTCATCACAAAGCAAGTATCTATCATATACGCTCTTATTACCACAAATAATACTACTATCAAAACATTGTATTCTGGAGGCCGGTTCTTTATTCTTCTTCTTCAGAACTCCGACCTAGTGAATCGCCGAGCACTTTTGTGTCCGACGACAGCACGATGTATAGCGTCACTGAGCAGTAATGGTCATGCAGATAGTCCATCATACGTAACTACATAGTCGTCACTGCGTGTTGCCTGGCAGTAGTGCAGTTATCATGTCACTTGCAGTAGTGTCATAAGCGCATGCAGTAGTGTCATAGCGTCACTGCAGTAGTATCATAGCGTACTGCAGTAGTACATTGCGTCAACTGAAGTAGTGTCATAGCGTCACTGCAGATAGTATCAAAAGTAGTGTTACTGCAGTAGCATCATATGCACTACTGCAGTAGTATCATAGCGTCACTGCAGTAGTATCATATTGTCACTGCAGTATGTGTCATAGCGTCACTGCAGTAGTATCATAGCGTCACAGCAGTAGTATCATATCGTCCTGCGTAGTTGTGTCTAGCGTCACTGCAAGTAAGTATAAGCGTACGCAGTAGTACAATATTGTTACTGCAGTAGTATCATATCGTCATCCGTAGTAATCATATCGTTACGCAGTAGTATCTGCATTACTGCCGTTGTATTCATAGCGTACTGCAGTGTATCATAGTTAGTGTTATGCAGAGTAACATAGCGTCACTGCCAGTAGTATCATATCGTTACTGCAGTAGTATATATGTCCTGCAGTAGTATCATATTGTTACTGCAGTATTCATATCATTACTGCGTAGTAATATAGGTCACTGAGTATATTCATAGTAGTGTTACTGCAGTAGTATTCATAGCGTATGCAGTCGTATTCGGTAGTGTTACTGCAGTCATCATAGCGTTATGAGTATATCCAATGCATTACTGCGTAGTAATCATAGCGTAACTGCAGTAGTATTAGCGTAAACTGCAGTAGTGTCAAGCGTTACTAAGTAGTATTCATTGTACCAGGAGTATGTTGCAAAGGTATCCATCCACTGTGTCTATGGTGGGGGTTTTGAGGCCCAAGTACATACAGAGACCATTAAATACTTTCTAGCCTCACATAAAGTACATTTGTGGAAAAGTCATATATCTGCAGATGAAATGGAAAAACGATTGCGGGCTCAACATTTCGGTCAGTATTTTCAATTAAAACCTAAAAATTCGTATTTTACCTTCATCACAAACGCACAGTATCTATCATACGCTCTTATTACCCAAAATAAATACTATAAAACACATTGTATCTGAGGCCGGTTCCTTTATTCTTCTCCTTCCAGAACTCCGACTACGTGATCGCCGAACGCAACTTTGTGTCCGACGACCACGCCATGCTGAACTTCCACAAGGGCGACGTGGTGCGGCTGCAGGTCATGGACGGCCTGGAAAAGGGTTTGTAGTTCACGCACCTGCAGCTCGGGGGTCTCATAAAACGCTCAGGGAACTTTACCGTGGTTGTGTCCGCAGGCTACATCTACGGCTGCGTGGTGAGGAAGAAGGTGGTGTTTTTAGAGAACCTCAAGAGAGACACGCCAGACTTCGGTAAGACGTTGCTATAAACGCAATCATTATTAAAGGTTGTCCGACGGTTCGCCAACAGATCTAGCACACTTTGCGTTTAACTGGATCACAAGCCAACGCATTACATAAAGAGAGGTTGAAGCGTGGCCTAGAGGCTTTGAGAAGAAGTTTAATAAATGAGGAAAAAGCTGACGCTGTACATCATCTCACCAACATCTCACCCAAATTTAAATATAAAAATGTACTGTTGGGTCTGTAAATGAATCACTTTTGCGTATTATTGATTGACATTTTATTTATACCACAATGAAGTTAAAGGTATACCATATTATTTTATAAATGCGAACAGAGCATGCTTTTTTACAGGTTTAAAAATGAATGACGATCACAGCTTCAGAGGGTTTTCCAGAGGCTTAAGCTTCAGAAAGAGACACATCCAAGTGTTTGTCCACGTTCTGCTCCTTCTCCTGCAGAACGCCAGTCTCTGCACCAGCTCTGACTCGTGATGAACACAGGAGCTGGGCTTTAGGTTGTGACCGTTCACATCAGAGAGAGAACAGAGAGCTTTAAACACACTGGATTTCAGGCTTTGAAACTGGCAACACAGATAAAAGACTCATGTGAGGCTCAGTCTGCTTTCTGACTGGAGAATCGTCTTGTGGACCATTATTTACGCTACTTTATGCCACTGATATAATAATCCTACAGCAGTATAATCCACAGTATAGTATAGTATAGTGTAGTATCCCTTTTATAAATGTACAAAAACATTAAAAAACATGAGCTGGAACAAATAAATAACACTATGAAACATGCATTAAGATCGTTCAATAGATCTAAATGTACGTCCAAACTAGCGTCACTGCAGTAGTGTCATAGCGTCACTGCAGTAGTAGCAGTGTTCATAGCGTCACTTGAGTAGTGTCATAGCGTCATTGCGTAGTGTCATAGCGTAACTGCAGTAGTAATATTAGCGTCACTGCAGTAGTGTCATAGCGTCACTGCAGTAGTGTCATAGCGTCACTGCAGTAGTATCATAGCCTGTCAGTAGTGATAGCTGTCATTCAGGTAGTGCAGTGGTATAGGTTGCAGTGGTTCTACCAGTAGTTCATGCGTCACTGTCAGTAGTGTCATATGCGTACTGGTGTGTCATAGCTTGTCATGCCAGTAGTTCAAAGCGTCACTGCAGTAGTTCATAGCGTCACTGCAGTAGTGTCATAGCGTCACTGCAGTAGTATCATAGGTCATTGCAGTAGTTCATAGCGTCATGCAGTAGTGTCATGCGTCACTGCAGTAGTGTCATAGCGTACTGCAGTAGTGTCTAGCGTCACTGCAGTAGTGTATTAGCGTCACTGAGTGTTGGTCATAGCGCCTCACTGCAGTAGTGTTAGCGTCTGCGTAGTGTATAGCGTCACTGCAGTATGTATCATAGCGTCATGCAGTAGTGTCCTAGCGTCACTGCAGTAGTTCATAGCGTCACTGTCGTAGTGTCATAGCGTCTACTGCAGTAGTATCATAGCGTCACTGCAGTAGTATCATGAGGTCCTGCAGTATCATGCGTCTTCAGTGATGCATGCGCATGCAGTATGGTCATAGATTGCAGTCATCATAGGTACTGACAGTATAGCGTCACTGCAGTAGTATCATAGGTCCACTGCAGTAGTGTCATAGGTCACTGCAGTAGTATCATAGCGTTACCTCAGTATTATTGCTTCCTGCAGTCGTATCAATAGCGTCATGCCAGTGTCCGTTCATAGCGTCACTGCAGTAGTTCATAGTCGATATGTCATGCGTCTGCAGTAGTGATATGCGTACTGCAGTAGTATGCTAGCGTCACTAGCAGTAGTATATTTGCGTCACTGAGTAGTGTCATAAGCGTACTGCAGTAGTATCAAAGTAGTGTTATGCAGTAGCATCATAAGCACTATGCAGTAGTATATAGCGTCACTGCAGTAGTATCATATTGTCAATGCAGTAGTGTCATAGCGTCACTGCAGTGTATCATAGGTCACAGCGTAGTATCATATCGTCCTGCAGTAGTGTATAGCGTCACTGCAGTAGTATCAAAGCGTTCACTGCAGTGTTATTATCGTTAATGCAGTAAGTATCATATCGTACTCAGTAGTATCATATTCGTTAGCTGCGTAGTATATAGCATTCTGCCGTTGTATCATCGCGTATGCAGTGTATATAGTAGTGTTCTGCGTAGTATCATAGCGTCCACTGCAGTAGTATATATGTTGATGCAGTAGTATATATCGTCACTTGCAGTGTATCATATGTTACTTGCAGTAGTATCATATATTACTGCGTAGTATCATAGCGTACTGGAGTAGTATATAGTGTGTTACTGAGTAGTATATGAGCGTCCTGGCGTCGTATCGAAGTAGTGTTAGCTGTGCAGTAGCATCATAGCGTTAACTGCGTAGTACATTAGCCTTTATGCAGTAGTATTCATAGCGTCTGCAGTAGTTTATCATAGCGTTACTGCGTAGTGTCTAGCGTTACTACAGTAGTAATCATAGCGTATGCAGTAGTAATCATAGCGTCACAGCAGTAAGTATCATATGTCACTGAGTAGTGTCATGCGTCACTGCAGTGTGTCCATAGCGTCATTGGCAGTGTGTCTAGCGTCACTGCAGTAGTATCATAGCGTCACAGGCAGTAGTATCATATCGTCATGCAGTAAGGTGTATAGGTTCACTGCAGTAGTTCAAGCGTCACTGGCAGTAGTATCATATCGTTATTGCGTAGTATATATCGTCATTCCAGTAGTTTATATCGTTTTTACTGCAGTAGTATCATAGCATTACTGCGTAGTATCTAAGCGTCTGATGTATATAGTAGTGTAGTGTAGTATATAGGTTACTGCATTAAAAAAAAAAGAAAAAAAAAAGAGTAGTTATATAGCGTCACTGCAATGTGGTATATTAGGTCACTGAGTGTATCATAGCGTACTGCAAGTGTATCATAGCGCTATGCAGTAGGTATATAGGTCATGTTCAGCTAGTTCATAGGTTACTACAGTAGTATCATAGCGTCAGTGCAGTCGTATCATAGGTCATTAGTCGTATCATAGTGCGTATGGGAGTGTGTATAGGTCATGCAGTAGTATCTATCGTACTGAGTGAGTATCATATCGTTAATGGCAGTAGTATCATTATGTCATGAGTAGTATCATATGTTACTGAGTAGTATATAGATTGCCGTTAAGTAAATCCATAGGTCCTTGCAGTGTATATGTAGTCGTTTACTGCAGTAGTATCATAGCGTCATGGGCAAGTAGTATACATTGTCACTGGTAAGTATCATAGCTTACTGCGTAGATATCAATATGCGTCACTGAGTAGTATCATAGGTAGTGTAGTGTAGTATGCATAGCGGTTACTGGCAGTAGTATATAGCGGTCCTGCAGTGGTATCATAGGTCACTGTAGTAGTATCATAGCGTCCACTGCAGTAGTAATCATAGCGTACTGCAGTAGTATCATAGGTACTGCAAGTAGTTCATAGCGTTAATAAGTTATCATAGCGTCACTGAGTGTTCATAGCGTCCTGCAGTCGTATATAGGTCATAGCAGTAGTGTCATAGCGTACTGGCAGTAGTATCATATCGTCACTGCAGTAGTATCATATCGTTAATGCAGTAGTATATCTTGTCATGAGTAAGTATCATATTGTTATGCAGTAGTATTCATAGATTACGTGCCGTAGTATATAGCGTACTGCAGTAGTATCATAGTAGTGTTACTGCAGTAGTATCATAGGTACTGCAGTAGTTATCATATGGTCACTGAGTAGTATCATAGCGTTATACAGTAGTATCATAGCGTCACTTGGCAGTAAGTATATGCATTACCGCAGTAGTATCGATATCATGCACTGCAGGTAGTATCATATTGTTTCTGCGTAGTATCAATAATTACTGCAGTAGTATCATAGCGTCCTGAGTAGTATCATAGCGTCACTGCGTAGTATGCATAGCGTTACTAAGTAGTATATAGCGTATGCGTAGTATCATAGCATTACTGCAGTAGTATCATAGTGTTCACTGAGTAGTATATAGCGTCATTGCAGTAGTATATAGGTCACTGCAGTGATCATAGCGTTACTGCAGTAGTATCATGCGTCCTGCAGTAGTAATATAGCGTCACTGCAGTAGTATCATAGCATTATGGCAGTAGTATATAGCGTACTGGCAGTAGTATCATAGCGTCACTTGCAGTAAGTATCATGGGTCTGCAGTAGTATCATAGCGTTCTACAGTGTATATAGGTCACTGGCAGTAGTATCATAGCATACTGCAGTAGTATCAATAGCGTCTGCAGTAGTATGCATTAGCGTACTGCAGTAGTTCATAGCGTACTGCAAGTAGTATCATAGCGTCACTGCAGTAGTATATAGATTACTGCCGTAGTATCATAGCGTACGCAGTGGTATCATAGCGTCTGCAGTAGTATCATAGGTCACTGCAGTAGTATCATAGGTACTGAAGTAGATATCATACTTATGCAGTAGTTATGCATAGCGTCATGGCAGTTGGTTATTAGCGTCATGCAGTAGTATCATGGTCCTGCAGTGTATCATAGCGTCACTGGCAGTAGTATCTAGCGTTACTACGTAGATCATAGCTTCATGCAGTCGTATATTAGGTCACTGCGTCGTATTAGGTCACTGCAGTAGGTTATCATAGCGTCACTGCGTAAGTATATAGCGTCCGTGCAGTAGTATATAGCGTCACTGCAGTAGTGGTCATAGCGGTCCTGCGTAGTGGTCTAGCGTCAGTGAGTGTGTATAGCGTCACTGGCAGTAGTGTCATAGCGTCCTGCTCATAGCGTCACTGCAGTAGTATCATATGTCCTGCAGATTTCATATCGTACTGCGTTTCATTCGTCACTGCGTATATTCAATTGTTCTGCAGTTGTCATAGCATTACTTGCCGTAGTTATCTAGCGTCACTGCGTAGTATCATAGTGTGTTACTAGCAGTGTTCATAGCGTCACGGCGTGACATCGTCACTGCAGTAGTATCATAGCGTTCTACGTATTATCATACTCACTGCAGTCGTATCTAGCACTTACTGCATAGATCATCTCGTCACTGCGTAGTTCATGTTGTTACTGCGATGTCATCTGCTTACGCAGTAGTTCTAGCGTCCCTGCAGTAGTTCATGCGTCACTGCCAGTAGTTCATAGCGTTACTACGTATATATAGCTCACTGCCGTAGATATCATAGCTTACTGCAGTAGTTCATGTGTCACGCAGTGTATCATGCGTCACTGCAGTAGTATATAGCGCACTGCAGTTAGTTCATATCGTTACTGCAGTAGTTCATAGCGTCATGCAGTGTATCTACGTAATGCATAGTATCATAGCATACTGCAGTAGTTCAATAGCGTCAGCATGTATCATAGCGTCACTGCAGTAGTATTCATAGCGTCCTGCGTGTATATAGGTTACTCAGTAGTATCTAGCGTCAATGCTTTATCGCTATTGCAGTGTTATAGCGACCTCAGTCATAGCGTCACTGCATTAGTATCATAGCGTCACTGCAGTAGTATCATAGCGTCACTGCGTAGTATCATAGCTACTGCAGTGAGTTCATAGCGTCACTGCAGTGGTTTATAGAGTTCACTGCAGTAGTATCATGCGCCCTGCAGTGTATCATAGCGTCTGCATAGTATCTAGCTTACTGCAGTAGTATCATAGCGTCATGCATGGTTATCATAGCGTCACTGCAGTAGTTCTAGCGTCACTTGCTTGTTCATAGCGTCCACCAGTAGATCAAGCGTTATACAGTGTATAGCGTGCACTGCAGTGTTCATAGCTCCTGCAGTAGTATCATAGCGTCATGCAGTGTATTCTGGTCTGCAGTAGTATCATAGCGTCACTGCAGTAGTATCATGCGTTATACAGTAGTATTAGCGTCACTGCGAGTTCTGCGTACTACAGTAGTATCAAGCTTCCTGCAGTCGTTATAGCGTCACTGCAGTCGTATCATAGGCATCACTGAGTTAGTATATACGTCACTGCATAGTATCATGCGCCTGCAGTGTATCATAGCGTTACTACAGATAGTATATACTTCCTGCCAGTCGTATCATAGCTACTGCTCATTCAGTTTAGCGCACTGCCTGTAGTTCTAGCGCACTGCAGTGTCATCATGCGTTACTACAGTAGTATCATTACTACAGTAGTATCATAGCTTCACTGCAGTCGTATCATAGCGTCACTGCAGTCGTATCATAGCGTCACTGCAGTAGTATCATAGCGTCACTGCAGTAGTATCATAGCGTTACTACAGTAGTATCATAGCGTCACTGCACTTATGCACTCTAAGTTTCTGTTTTGTTGCTTCGTTCCCCTTCAAAGCCTTCTCTCTGTTCGTCCGTAGGGTGGAAGTTTGGCGCCGTGTTCGGCCGCTCCGGTGCCTTCCCCTCGGAGTGCGTTCACCCCGTGGCGGCCCCTGACTTCCTGTCTCTGCCCCTGGACCGCACCTCGGAGCCGCGCGGGGGCCCGGGGCAGGTGGCCGTGTCCTCTGCTGTGGCTGTGGCTGTCGCCTCCACCATTGCTGCCCACGAGATCGACCACACCATCGAGGTACGCGGCAAAAACATGGCACCCGTGTTTTAGAATAATAGACGTTATGGTGGGTCCTTTCTCCTGTAAAAGCACTTTGGGATCACAGTTGAACTCATTATTTCTCTGTCCTTAATTACCATGTTTTAAGTTCTTGTGTTGAGAAAATGAGCTGTTTTGGACTCAGAGATTGTGTTCTTTATCTAAGCTCTGCACATTCGGAGCAACAACCGATAAACTACGTTCAGTTTACATTTTACCGAATAAAGTTAATTTGACAACAGCTCCACAGACAAAAATGAGCAAATAACTCTTTGCGCATTTGAATACCTGTTGTGCATGTGAATACCATTTGTGCATGCGAATACTATTTGTGCATGCGAATACTATTTGTGCATGTGAATACTATCTGTGCATGTGAATACTATCTGTGCATGTGAATACTTTCTGTGCATGTGAATACTATTTGTGCATGTGAATACTAATTGTTCATGTGAATACTACTTGTGCATGTGAATACTATGTGTGCATGTGAACACTATGTGTGCATGTGAATACTCTCTGTGCATGTAAATACCATTTGTGCATGTGAATACCATTTGTGCAAGTGAATACTATTTGTTTATGTGAATACTTTTTGCCCATGTGAATACTATTTGTGCATGTAAATACTATTTGTGCATGTGAGTACTACTTATGCATGTTAATACTAAGTGTGCATGTGAATACTAATTGTGCATGTGAATACTACTTCGTCCTTTCACAGTTTGAAAATCAGGGCACTATATTTAAATGATTTATTTGGCAATTTCAATGTTATCACAGTTTAAAACATTTGGATTAGTTGTTTGCAAACGTGTCGTAGATGATTTTGTTTGTTTCAGCTGAAAAGTATTGAAACCATTTAGACAGGTCTTGAAACAAATCAGATATCTAGGTGCGTCGCGTAAGGAAATTCAAACTTTACATCATTGTTGCCCTGTAACCAGCCGGTAATCCAGCCCGTTTTGTTTGTCTTTCAGAAAGTTTCCCTCGAGGGCTTCGCCGAAGGAGAGCTGGACGAGAGAGTTTTGCAGGACAGTAAATACGACATGCTGGAGTTCGCCAGGAAGTACTTCAGACAGGCCGCGGCGGAGAAGGGGTGCGCCACAAACGCCAACCACAAACGATGCTTTTATGTTTACGTTTGCTTTTCTAAAACTGTGTCGCTGTCTTCAGGGACTCGCTGAAAGGCAAAGGCAAAAGCAGGGACCTGACAGAAATGATCAAGTTCTCCAAGGTGAGCTCCAGGTTAAAGGTGCACTATGTAGCTTTTATGTTAGCGGGTCGGCTAACAAACGTCAGTGCAAGCAGCTACTGTTTTTAGCATTAATTAAACGGTGACAAAAGGAGTTCGACGCTGTTTTAAAGGGGGTAATGTGTAAGTTTTTAAATGGAGGTTCAGAAGCCTTCTAATCTCCATGGAGACATGAAGGTGAAGGATGTTTTTGGCAATAAAAACTAATGTAATTGAATAAATGAAGTATGTCATAATAATAATAATAATAATAATAATAATAATAATAATAATACTACATTTATAAAAGTATAAAGTTATAATCAGTGATGAAGTATTAAAGTAATAGTTCTGTACCTTTTATTACATTTTTTTAGAAGCATGTTTCTTTTAATTACTTTATTTACATTTTTACATTGGACGCTTCTACATGACTCAACGTTTGAGAGAAAGTATTTGTTCCAAAATGTTGGACCGAAAAGCAGACCGTAGTTTCCTTCTTATTCTGAGCACGTTCGTGGTGACATCCGGCTGAAAGGTTTTGAGTTCAAGCCCCAGTTTTGAGCAAACAAAACCACACACATAAAATTCTTTAGAAAAATTGGTACCACTTTATAATAACTACACTTTAATTGTTCTTAACAAAGCATGAGCAAAGACTTAACTCATGTGAACAAATTGTTTACTAAGCATGATTCAGCTTAGTCACTACTTAATTAAGGTTAGAGTATTACTTACAGCGTTACTAAGCCTGAATCATGCTTGATAAACAATTTGTTCATCATGAGTTAAATTTGGTTCATGCTTTGTTAAGGCAAATTAAGGTGTATTTCCAATAAAGTGGTACAGAAAAATGTTGTAAGTTCTTACAAACGCTTAAATGACATGTCCCTCTCTCCACAGAACGCTCTGTCTGAGTCCCTGATCGAGTTCACGGACCCCGGCATGAACCGCGCCGCCACTGACCTGTTCCAGAGTGCGTTCTCCTCTTTTCACACTTTGTTTAGGTCAGGGGTCAGCAACCACTGATCTTGGGCCCCATGCGGCTCATTAAACACTCTTACAAGAAAAAATGTATATGTATTGATGAAAAAAGAAAGAAAATTGTCTTATGTGTTATTTATTATGATTGTATTTTAATGATGCGGCCACTTGTGTACGTAGCTTAGGCCTTTATTCATCTTTTAATTGTTTCTGACGTTTTTCGGGGTCAGGACTCAGGCTCGTTACGGGATGAGAAGCTAGTACCAAATGAAACAAAGTGAGTCTCCATCAGTAGACTTTTATGGATGATCAAGCAGACTCGCGGTGGTCATCAATATTTAGTTCACTTGCACGCAAAGAGAAAATAAACTAACATGCAAAAACATCTATTATACTGAGCTAAATCTCATACCAGTGAATGAAGCTCACGTGTGATCATTATAAACGTGAACAGAGCCTGAGCTACAAACACAGACTTGTCTCTAAAAAGATCGTTTTTAAGTCTGTTTGTTCAAACTTGGCACTGCTCCTCCTCTGCACATGCTCAGTTAGGGCTTTTCTTCTTCTCTGCACATGCTCAGTTAGGGCTTCACGTCTCCTCTGCACATGCTCAGTTAGTGCTTCTCTTCTCCTCTGCACATGCTCAGTTAGGGCTTCTCTCTCCTCTGCACATGCTCAGTTAGGGCTTCTCTTCTCCTCTGCACATGCTCAGTTAGGGCTTCTCTTCTTCCTCTGCACATGCTCAGTAGGGCTTCTCTCTCTCTGCACATGCTCAGTTGGGCTTCACTTCTCCTCTGCACATGCTCAGTTCAGGCTTAGCTTCTCCTCTCGCACATGCTCAGTTAGGGCTTCACTTCTCTGCACATGCTCAGTTAGGGCTTCACTTCTCCTCTGCACATGCTCAGTTAATTATAGTTATACTAATAAATATAATATGCATTTTTATTTATATTTTTATTGATTATAATTAATTTATTTATTGTTAAAGTATTTCAGATTTTTTGTAATTGATTTTAATTATTTTAATTAATTTTGATCTTTTTTTAATATTTTTTAGTTTTATAATTATATTATTATTAGAATAATATATTATATTAATTTATTATTTATTTTCAATTACTATAATTTAATTTTATGTATTTTAATATTATTACTTTTTATTTAATTAAATTATTATTAATGAAATAATCTGATATTTACTTGAAGAATTTATTTTATGTTTTTATTCTTACAAACAATAATATTGTAAGATAATTATTTTTGTTTTTTTTACTATTTTATATTACTTTCAAAAGTAGATATTTTTTTTATTTTAACGTGTTAATTAGTTTTCTTTATTATTTATATACATTAATTTTTAGTGTTAAAGATGTATTTTGTATTTTGTTATTATTATGTTATTAAAAAATTAAAAATTTATTAATTTTGAAGAATTAGTCTGTTCTATAATTAACTATAAATTTATTATTTTTATATGTTTATTATTTTTCTATTTGTGATTATATTTATGAAAATTCGTAACATTATCTAGTATTGAGTAAAAATAATTTGATTATTTTTTTTTATTTCTCTCATTTTATATTGTTCTAGGTTATAAATATTCCTAATGAAAATTGATTTTGTATGGTTAATATTTATTATGATGTAATGTTAATTAATTGTTTTTTTTGGAATTTATATTTTAATTATTTGACAAAGATGTTAAATATTATAAATTTATAGATTAATTATTTATTAGAATTGTTAGTATAAATTAATATTCATGTACTCGGATTTAATTTTATATTTGTTTATACATTTTTTTTTATTATAAGATTAAATTTTTATATTAGTGATAAAAATATTTGTATAAAAGGTTCAAATTAATACTTTTTATTATGTATATTAGTTGCTTAATTATATAACATTTAGTTCTTTTAATTTGATAATACAATTTTATTTTTAATTTTAATGTACTTATTAACTTTTTTGTTTATTTTTTTAATATATTTATTTTGTTTAAATTTTAATATTTATTTTCTAATTTAATTAGTAGATTTTATTTTTCATGTATTTTAATGTGGTTATTTATTTGAGTTTTAATCTATGTAGTTTTTTTTACTGTATTAATTAATTGTTTTTTGATAATTGTATTTATCTTTGTTTTTATAATGTTTCTTTACATTAGTTAGAATTGATTTTTTAATTTTTATGTGGTTGTAGAGTCTGAAAATTATTTTATTAATCTTAGAATTAAGTACTGATTTATTTATAATTAAGTTAGTTTATTCATATATTAATTGATTTATTTATTTATTTACTATATAATTATTATATTCTATTTACGATTATTATTTTAGTAATTTATACTAATTTTAGGGCTTTCACGTCTAACTCTTCACATGCTCAGTATAGGGGCTTCAGTCTCGCTCTGCACATGCTCATTAGGGCTTACTTCTCTGCACATCCTCAGTTAGGGCTTCACGTTCTCGCACATGCTCAGTTAGGGCTTCACGTCTCCTCTGCCCATGCTCAGTTGTGCTTCTCTTCTTCAATCTGCACATGCTCAGTTAGGGCTTCTCTTCTCCTCTGCACATGCTCAGTCACAGTTTGTCCTCAGAGCACATGTGCAGAGCTCTAACACAAGCTGCTGTCCGCTCTGGTTCTAAAAGCTCATTTTAGAGGGCGGAGCATAAACGAGCCTCTGATTTATAATTAATGTATATATTGTTGTAACACATGGTCGTTATATATTTTATTGGTCAATCACTGCTTGACTTGATTGCCTTGACAACACGACACTGGTCTCCATCAAAATCATAGAGGTCACCCAGGAAGTACAAAAATCTACGGGAAAAATCTGCTGTACCTGCATTTTTAAACTCTTTAAAAACGTGAAAAATAATTTGATTCAAAATGTTTGAAACGGCCCCAGTTCCTCTTTCATGCGCCTAACGCACACGGCGTTTACCGCGGCGGTGAAGCGGTAGCATGCTAACGGCAGGACATGGGCTAACTAACACCTCAGGGATATGTAATCCTTCACACATACTGAACTTGAATTGTTAATTAAAGGTCGTTGTGTTTGAATTGTTGCAGTGATCATGCGTTTCATGGGGGACGCTCCTTTAAGAGGCACATCTGAGCAGGAGGTGGTCAGCGCTTTTCTCAAGGTAAGTCTGAACCACATTTCCTCGTTTAAAAAATACCCGGAGTGGAAATGCTCACACAGTGCCAGCTTCACAAAGAGCCCAGACGTTTATTTAGACTCCGGAAAGGTTCAAACAAAGCTCCAGTTTTCATTTGGAGGGGGTTTAGTCTGGCGTTTTGGGGGGAAAGGTCCCTGAATGATCACATGTTCCTCTTGTGTGGCCCCCCCATCAGCTCATCGGAGAGTTCCCCCTGATGAGGGACGAAGCTTACTGCCAGCTCCTCAAACAGCTCACCTCCAACACCAGCTCCAAGCCGTGAGTCACACACGCAAACACGCACACAAACGCACACACACACTAGAGATGGACAATAGGACAACAATCACAGTTTTCATTTGATTTTATTATGTTTTTTGTCTTTTTTGTTGTTGTAATTATTATTATTATTATTTTTTTACAATGTTTAAAGAAGACACACAAAAATGAACACAAGCAGCAGAAAAAACATCCACAAGAACAAAATCACGTCAAACCCAAAATCGTGGCGCAACCCATTTGTCCAGGTCCAAATGAGTTTTTTTCTCCATCTTCCCGATGTCCATTATAACATCGGTCCAGTCCTCGGTTTTTGTGTCATCCATTTCTCTGTGATGACCTTTTCCCTGCTGCCAAAAGCATGTTCCAGAGGTATCCACTTATGTTGTCCATACCAAGAGTTTTGAGGCCCAAATACAATTCAATTCAATTCAATTTATTTTTGTAACGCCCAAAATCACAACAGTAGTTTCCTCGAGGGGCTACAGTGGAAAACAAAATAAACAATGTTCATAGGGACTTGGAAATGTCCCAGCGTCCGGTGTCCTTAGACAGATGTCCCAAGCCCCCCTGTCCTTAGACCCTCCTTCTCGGCCAGGAAAAACTACCAAACTTCTTTGGGAAAAAATAGAAACCTGGAGAAGTTCCACCGTTTCTCCAGGCAGACCGTTTCTCCAGACAGACCGTTTCTCCAGGCAGACCGTTTCTCTAGGCAGCTGAGGAGCATCTGGATCCACAGGTCCTCGATGTGCCTGCTCCAGTCCCGTCGGGGAAGTGGGAGAAGAAGAAGGACAAGCGATGAACATATTGCCAGTGAAATTAAATATTAAAATTGTTTGATAGAAAAGTATCAGAAGCAGAGGATAGTGCTCCAGCTCCATACTTCCCCCAGTATAGTTGCTCCTAGGGCAGCAGAGCTGATACATAGTTCTGATATTGAGTGGGACGGTGGTGTCAAAAAGAATCTGCAGTGTATTCATAATTTCACTCCATTCTTTTTGTGCAATTTTATTTTAATTAACTACAAATCAGCTTTTACTCTTTTATTTTACTGTGTGTGTATTGTGTGTATTGTGTGTGTGTGTGTGTGTTTTTTCTAATGTGATTTACCTTTTTTATCGTTTGTTTGATTGCATAAAATACATACCAACCCAACTAAACTCTAACCTCAGTGCAAATGAAACAATATCTGATTATTATTATGTTATTATTAATCGATTAATTTATTTCACAAACATCCTGTAAACAACGCACCTCGATCTCAGCTGGTGTCTTGGCTTTCCGTGCTCTTTTGCCCCTCTCGCTTCATGTGTTCAATACTTCCCCCCGTGTCAAATGTCCTGTCAATAACAGAACCTTACCACTTTCTGTTAGAGATTGGGAGCACAAACCCAAACCTTCCCCTGTGTTAGACACTCTCAGACTACTGGAGAGCCACACCGTCCACCGTATGCATGACTGACCTCTGACCTCCGCCTCTCTCAGGGACAGCTGCAGCAGAGGCTGGAGGCTGCTCTACATCCTCAGTGCGTTCCACCGCTGCTCCGAGGTGCTCAAGCCCTTCCTGCTCAAGTACCTGCACCAGGCGTCCCGCAGCGCCGGAGCGCAGTACCAGGGTAAAGACTCACTCCAATCTGCTCTCCGACACTAAGGTCTGTAGAATACGGGTTTAAGGAACATCTGAACAAAATCACTGAAGGACAAGATGACGGGGGAGTGTTTGGGTGCTGAAAGACTTCCCGGATGATGCTCCATAATCGGGACTAAATGTTGTGTGTTTTAGGCATCGCCAAAGCGTGTGAGCAGAACCTGAAGAAGACCTTTCAGTTTGGAGGCCGGATCATTCCACCCAACAGCATGGAGCTGACCGCAATGATGGTCAGAACATCCACTAGAGGATTCCATTCAAAAGAATCAACTAATTCATCACAAATTGGAGCAAATTCATCGCAGTTATTTGCACTATATTTTTTTAATTATGACGCACTGAATGATACATTTCGACATTTGACAAAGCTGGTCAGAACAGTCTGTGTTTGTCCAATCAGCTCGACTCGTGAACACAGGAAATTAATCTGAATATTATATTTTATACCAAAGTCTACTTGATTCATTTAGTAGGTCTTTAATTAGGCATTAACATGGACCCCTATTTTACACATGGATTGACCCCTATTTTACACGTGGATTGCCACCCATTTTACATGTGGGTTGACCCCTATTTTGCACAAGGATTGGCCCCTATTTTACACGTGGATTGACCCCTATTTTTACACGTGGATTTAACCCTATTTTCACTGGATTGGACCCCTATTTTTATACACGGATTGACCCCGAAATTTACACAATGGATTTTACACACTGATCGATCCCTACTTTACATGTGATGTGACCCCTATTTTACACGGCTGGGATTAACCCTTCATTTTACATGTGGTGTGACCCTAATTTTGACATTCCATTTGTTCCTGTGAATATAGCCCCTTTTCATACTCTATGGATTGACCGGCGCTAGTCATAGAAGGTATTGACCATTACCCATTGATCCCTTACATGTTCATGTGATTTAACTTGGATCCCCCTATTTCTAATGGACCTGTGACCGCCTTATCTTTACACACGGTGGTATGCCCTTTCTTCGCAATTGACCATATTCGTGCGTATGGACCTACCTATTTTACATGTGGACTATGTTGACAACCCCAACATCCTTCTCTTACCTGAGATGCCCACCTGCCTTATATATGATTTGTGTTATTAGAACAGAACTTGATCTAGTAAAAACACTCAACTTAATTATCATGAGGATCCCTTCATCAAACTTCACAACAGTCTAGTTTGGAACCTCTATATCTAAAAGGGGCATCGGACCCCAAGTTATGGTAATGCTCTAACATGAAGCTCCGTCTGTTCTAAAGCGGCTCTTTTGCAGAGAAAGGGAAAATGAAAGCTGAGGATAAAACCACCCGAGGTCGTTTCCTGTTTCCTTCGAGCTTGTTAAGCTCACGAATCACACGCGACACAAACCTCGGAATGACTGAATGTGTTTTTGTGTGAATTGTTTGCGTTGTTGGTCTTTCCACGCCCTGGCGTGCCCCATGCTGAAACGTGTCCTTCTGACATTTCGTCTTGCACCACATCTGAAACTCGAAATGTGTAAATAATAGATGTATACGTGGCTCACGTGGTACATTGCAGTTGGTAGCTCGCCTTCGTGGTAAGATGACCTCGCTCATCGTGTAAGACAGCTGCTCACGAATATGCTTCACAGCGGGACGAACGTTCTCATCATGACGTGTGTTTTCCTCTCCTCAGGCCGGGACGCAGCTCCAAACGGCAGATGTTCCTCTTTCCAGGAGGCATCGAAACGCCACGTGAAGCTCAAGAACCTGCTCCGTGAGTGTCTTTGAGCGCCGTCGAGAACAAACCCAGAGTGGCGTTCTGTGTCATTCACGCGCGTTTGAGTGAAGCTCAGAGCAAATCAAAAATCAAACACGTCAATCATTGTGTTTATGTCTGTCAATCAACAGATTATTAAAAAATGTCCCATAGACGATCAATCAGAAGGATATTATTGTAGACGGCTGGCAGACATGTGCTCCAATGTGTCTGGAAATGTCTGTGTTCAAGTTCAAATTGTGTGTGTGTGTGTGTGTGTGTGTGTGTTAATGCTGATGTATGTGTGTGTGCTGTGTGTGTGTGTGTGTGTGTTAATGCTGCGTGCTGTTGTGTGTGTGGTGTGTGTGTGTGTTTAATGTGCTGTTGTGTGTCGTGTGTGTGTGTGTGTTAATGCTGTTGTTGTGGTGTGTGTGTGTGTGTGTGTGTGTGTGTGTGTGTTGTGTGTGTGTGTGTAATGCTGCTGTTGTGTGTGTGTGTGTGTTAATGTGTGTTGTGTGTGTGTGTGTTGTGTCGTGTGTGTTAATGGTGCTGTGTGTGTGTGTGTTAATAGCTGCTGTTGATTGTGTGGTGTGTTAATGCTGCTGTTCGTGTGTGTGTGTGTGTGTTAATGCTGCTGTTGTGTGGTGTGTTGTGTGTGTGTTCATTGCTGGGCTGTTGTGTGTCTGTGTGTGTTAAATGCTTGCTGTTATGTGTGGTGTGTTAATGCTCCCGTTGTGTGTGTGTTATGCTCCATTGTGTGTGTGTGTGTGTGTGTGTGTGTGTTTTGTTTGTGTTAATGCTGCCATGTGTGTATGATGATGTGTGTGTTAATGCTGCTGTTGTGTGTGTTGTGTGTGTGATGTCGTGCAGTTGCTATGAGAGTGTGATCGAGGAGTTGTGTTACGAGATGGGCCTTACATCGTCTGGAGCCATGGAAGAAATCGCGTGTTTCTAGTGCACTACGAGTAACAACAACACCGACGAACCAACCACCCACCCAAGCACACACACACAGCACACACACAACACACACACAAACACACACACAGGACACACCACCCACACACACACCAGACACACACACAACGACACACAGCTGACACACACACACACACACACAGACTCTAACACACAAGCGACCAAACACACCAACACACACTCTAACGACAACAAGCTCACCACACACACACACAACACGACTCGTAAGACACCAGACCACAATCAGACAGGCACACCCACTCACACACACACAGCACTCTACAACGACTACAGCTGACACACACACAACCACTGTAAGACACAGCATGACGCACACACACACACACAGAGACCACACACACGCAGCTGGACCAACACACGAACACAGATCACAACGACACAAGCTGACACACACACAAACACACATGAAACGACAAGCTGACCGCCACACACACACACACAACCACACGACCAGCTGACACACCACACACACTGACTCGTACGAAACAGCTTAACACACAACATATGGCATAGATCACACTCACAAGACACAGGCTGACACATCACACACACATGGCACACGACTCAATCATAACGCAACGCACACACTGACAACACCACGACGATCTAAGCGACACAAGCTGACACACCACCACACATGACACACACACGACTGCGTAACGACACGAGCTGACACACACAGACACATCACACGACTTCGTAACGACACAGGCTGAGACACACTCACACAACACGACTCGTAAACGACACAGCTTGACAACAGGTCACACATCACAACGACAACTCAAAACGACACAGCTGAAACACACACACACACACAACTCACAACCTTGTCGGACAACAGCTGAACACACACACCACACGACCGTAGACGACCAGCTACACAACACACTCATACACGACTTCACAACGACACAGCTGAAACACCACACACAAACTACGACTGATACACACATGCTGACACACACAACGACTCGTAACGACAGCTGACACACACCCACACAAGCACACACAGACTCGTAACGACAGGCAGCTGAACACCACAGACACACACACGAACTCGTAAGACAACAGCTGACCACACACTCACTATCACACGACTCGTAACGACACAGGCTGACCACACACTCCACACACGACTCGTAAGACGCAGCTGACACACTACAGCATGCCACGACTCGTAACGACACAGGCTGACATGCAGCTCACACACACAACACAACGACTCGTAACGTCACAAGCTGACACACACACACAGCACGACTCCGTGACGACAAGCTGACACACACTCACACACACTGACTCGTAACGACACAGGCTGAACCACTACAGCACACAGTATTTTCGTGAACGCTTGCACGACTTCGTAACGACACAGCTGACACTACACTCACATATTGTCCATGAAAGACGACTCGTAACGGTGACACAGCTGACACACACACACACACACACGCTCGTAACACGAACACACACACGCTCACAACGACACACACACACGACACTCACACACACACGACAATACAGCTGACACACACTCACACACCACGACTGCGGTAATGACACAGCTGCACACAAATCACACAAACGAGTCGTAACGACCAGCTGACACACACTCACCCACACGATCTCGTAACCAGACAAACAGCTGACACACACAACACGACTCGTAAACGACAAGCTGACAATTACAAACACAGACTGCGTAACGGACACAGCTGAACACACACTCACACATCACGACTCCGTAACGACACAGCTGACACCCCCTCACACATCACGACCTCGTAACGACACAGCTGACACACACACACACACACACACAGACACTGACACACACACACACACACACACGTTTACTCGTAAGAACAGCTTGACACACACACACAGACTCGTAACGACAGCAGCTGACACAACACTCACACACGACTCGTAACGCAACAGCTGACACACCACACACAATCGTAACGACACAGCTGAAACCATCACACAGAACGTATCGATCGTTAACGACCGATGACACACACTCACACGACAACGACTCGTAACGCCACAAGCTTGACACAACACTCACACACACACTCGAACGACACAGCTGACACATTACGACACTCACAGTCACACGACTCGTAATTACACAGCTGACACATTCACACACAGTCGTAACGACAATAACCACTGACACATACACTCACCATGTTCACAGACATCGTAACGACACAGCTGACACGACACTCACACACACGACTCGTAATGACACAGCTGACACACTCACACACACGATCTCGTAACGACCAGCTGACACACACTCACACACACGACTCGTAACGACACAGCTGACACACACACACGACTCGTAACGACACAGCTGACACACACTCACACGACTCGTAAGGACAGCTGACACACACTCACACACACGACTCGTAACGACAGCTGACACACCTCACACACACGACTCGTAACGAACAGCTGACACACACAACACACACAACCACTCACGACACACACACCACGACTCGAACACCTGACACACACACACACAACCGTAACACACAGCTGACACACACACACGATCGTAACGACCAGCTGACACACACACACAACACGACTCGTAACGACACAGCTGACACACACTCACACACACGACTCGTAACGACACAGCTGAACACACACTCACACACACGACGAACACACTCGTAACGACACAGCTGACACACACTCACACACACGACTCGTAACGACACAGCACACACACTCACACACACGACTCGTAACGACACAGCTGACACAACACTCACACACACGACTCGTAACGACACAGCTACACACACACACACACACGACTCGTAACGACACAGCTGACACACACACACACACCACACACACACGACTCGTAACGACACAGGTGACACACACACACAGCGACTCGTAACGACACAGCTGACACACACACACGACGACTCACACACACGACTCGTAACGACACAGCTGACACACACTCACACACACGACTCGTAACGACACAGCTGACACACACACACACACCACACGACTCGTAACGACACAGCTGACACACACTCACACACACGACTCGTAACGACACAGCTGACACACACTCACACACGACACACACACACACTCACACAGCTGAACACACTCACACACACGACTCGTAACGACACAGCTGACAACACACTCACACACACACACTCGTAACGAACACACAGCTGACACACACACACACACACTCAACGACACACTGACACACACAACTCGTAACGACACAGCTGACACACACTCAACACACACACGACTCGTAACACACACTGACACACACACACACACACACACACGACTCGTAACGACACAGCTGACACCACATCACACAACACACTCGTAACGACACAGCTGACACACACACACAGACAACACACACACGACACAGACTCGTAACGACACAGCTGACACACACACACACACACACTCGTACGACACAGCGACACAGCTGACACACACACACACACACGACTCGTAACGACACAGGTGACACACACACACACACGACTCGTAACGACACAGCTGACACACACTCACACACACGACTCGTAACGACACAGCTTGACACACAATTCAACACACGACTCGTAACGACACAAGCTGACACACACACACACACACACACACGAACTCACACGACAGCACACAGCTGACACACACACACACACACGTACACACACACGACTCGTAACGACACAGCTGACAACACACAGCTGACACACACACACAGACTCGTACGACACACACAGACCAAACTCAACGACACAGCTGACACACACACACGACTCGTAACGACACACTGACCACACACAACACACACACACTCGTAACGACACAGCACAACACACACACGACTCGTAACGACACAGCTGACACACACACACACCACACACACACACACACACGACTCGTAACGACACAGCGACACACAACTCACACACGACGACTCGTAACGACACAGCTGACACACACACACACACACACACACTCGTAACGACACAGCTGACACACAACACACAGACACACACACACGACTCGTAAACGGCACAGCTAACACACACACACACACACGACTCGTAACGACACACAGCTGACACACACACACACACACACTCGTAACGACTCGTACACACAGCTGACACACACCACACACACGACTCGTAACGACACAGCTGACACACACACACGACTCGTAACACACAGCTGACACACACACACACACGACTCGTAACGACACAGCTGACACACACACACAAACTCGTAACGACACAGCTGACACACCACACACAACACAACTCGTACGACACAACACACACACACACACACACACTTAACACACAGTGACACACACACACACACAACACGACTCGTAACGACACAGCGACACACACACACACACACACACACGACTCGTAACGACACAGCTGACACACACACACGACTCGTAACGACACAAGCTGACACACACACACACACACACACGACTCGTAACGACACAGCTGACACACACACACACACACACACGGAGGAGCGGCTCGTATTTCACGACGCTCGAGTTTCTGCCGCGGGAGAAAGTCGACTATATTTAAGAGCTGACGTAACGGGAGACGACTCCATTTCACATAAACGTCTCACCGTGTGCGATTGTGTACTTTATGCATTTATTTTGTGTGTTTCAAGACACACACCAATCATTGTGTCGGCGTCAACAGCTTCACATACAAATACTCATTCATACAATTCCCCGATGTCCGAAGGAAGGTACACACAGTAAAACAGTTTCACAAAATATATATTAAACAAACAACAAATAATTACATTTGGACATATCAATTTGAAATGTTTCCAGATCATATAAACACAAAATGTATTGCTGTTTTTTCACCATTTTACCTTTTCAAATGAGAATAATATATAAAACAAATCTGAATAATGAGTCAAGCCGGGATTATTGTTTTTATTATTTAAGTAAGTATTTGAACAGCCTGCAATTTTGCTTAAAAATGATGAAGGATCTGCAATGTTCCTCGTCGGTGCATTTCCACTGTGACAGACAGAATCGAAAAAAAAAAAAATTATAATCCAGAAATTTTTAGGTCATTTATTTGTTCGTTATCGCTGCAAATAAGTATTGGAACACCGGCCAATCAGCAAGAATTCTGTCCCTCAAAGACCTGTTAGTCTGCCTTTAAAAAGTCCACCTCTGCCAGATAATAAAAGTACTTCATATTTATAGACGTATTTTTTAACTATAGATTGAATTAAAACCACTTATTTTTTGCTTCTAAAATTGTCACGATTATTATTTTATGACGAATATCCACACGACGATCGATTACGGCAGCAGCGTACATGATCGCCCTGGTCTTATTCATTCACCGATTGCCGAGCGCCACACACACTTGCACAACGCCGTCTCCGTGTACAGCTCGGGTGTCGAGCGTTGCCGCGGTCTGACGTGCGCTTTGGGCCGCGTGCAGGTCAGAACGTGCGGCCGCTGAACAAGCACGAGTACATCCTGGACGTGGCCACGGAAGCCGAGCTGCTGGACCCGAGCTACAGCTTCTGGTTCCGACGGGTGGTGTGGACGCAGACGCTCAAGTTCGACAACGAGCTGTGCGTCGCCATGCACTACAACCAGGTATCACCGCGGCGACGCACACCCGCTGCACACGCCTGCATTTCGCACCTTTTATGGGGCGGGAGTGTGTGTTTAAGCAGCTAGACCATTTTAGATGTGTAGTTTGGGTCTCTAGAATCCACATTTGAATGGGTTTTTGACACTTTCATTCGTTTTTTGATTTGTTTTTCCAAGAACAAAGTAAAATATCATCACAAAATATTGTAAGAGTGCTCTTTCTGCTCCTTTTCATTCATTCATTATTTGTGTAACTGTATGTCACTGATAATGTATTTTATATGGTGTGAAATAAATAAATAAAATAAATAAAATAAATAAAATAAATAAAATAAATAAAATAAATAAAATAAATAAAATAAATAAAATAATAAATAAAATAAATAAAATAAATAAAATAAATAAAATAAATAAAATAAATAAAATAAATAAAATAAATAAAATAGTAAGTTCAATGTAAATAACAAATAAATTAAATACAAGTTCAAATATAAAATATGAAATAAAAATCTTTCATTTTTATGACATTTTTGCATGAACTGTTAAAAATGTCACTCTATGGACAAATCATTTTGCTGGGGGGGGGGCTGTCAGTCAATTAAGCCATATGAATTAATGAGCTTGATTACACTTTTGAAAATATAATTAATCTTATCGTTAATAAGTCTTATCATCTTATCATTGCATTGCTTGCTTACTTTAATGCAATTCTTCTAACATAAATCTGTCTAATTTGCAGTATTTTCGCACATTTTCTTTAATAGTTTTTTTGTACAATTTTTGTTTATTGCCAATTTGAAAGCGTTGTGTAGTCAAATATAAGGACTCAATATTAAGCACCTGAAAAAGCATAATATGTATGTTTATCTTTAGTTCTTAGAGTGTGTATACAGTACATTAGTTCCCAAATACTCCATGCCTCGCTGTATATACATACGCCAAGTGCAGTTACACTTCTTGACCAGCGTGCGTGTGACAGTACGTGTAACTGTGTCTGTGTCAGATTCTCCCCGACTACCGCAAAGGCCTGCTCAACACTCTACCGCAGGGCAAAGTGAGCGAGCAGCAGTTCCACCAGATCTCCAAACTGGCAGCGCTGCAGCACCGCGCCAAGGACATCGTCTTCATCCCCAGCATGTGAGCGACGCTTTCACACCGCTGCTCATCACGAGAAAATAAATAAGAAAATAAGAAGACATCATAACATGCCATATATAGATAATGTATACTTTTTACTAGTCTAATACCTACTTTTTTTTGTTTTTTCAAAATATGAACAATTAACATACATCAAACAATCTCTTCACAACCACAAGAGGGCACTGTGGACCACACAACTAATGCCAATGATCTGATCCGGCCCACTACCTTCTCTCCCAAATTAAAACATTTGTTTTCTTGTTTTCTGGTTTAGTTTGTGTTAGTACTAGTTTAAAGCTGGTTTGTTGCTGGCTTAGTCCTTATTTAATTCTGCTTTAGACCTGGTTTGATTCTGGGTTCTTGTAACCAAATTCCGAGTACTTATGGTGAAAATACTGCTCAAGGTGTCACCATGAGCCAATAGAATGTATGCCTTTCCCGAGTAAATATAGCGTAGCTTAAACGTGTGGTTATGAAACGCTGGACGTGCACAGCTGAACGGTGAGTTTTGACCTGTCTCTCGCGTGTGTGAAGTTGTAAATAACCCAAATGTGCGTCGTGTCGTGTGTTGCAGACATGAGCTGTCCGAGTACATAGCGCCCCCTCTGTTCAAAAAGCTGGCCCCGCAGCAGTGGGTCAACATGGTGACGCAGCACATGCAGCAGGTCCAGGCGCTCAGCCCGCACCAGGCTCGCGCACAGTTTCTGGGTACAACAGAAGCACTTTGTCCCATTTCAGAGTCACAATACATGCTAACAGTAGTAGTAGTAGTAGTGGTAGTAGTAGTAGTAGTAGTTTTAACCTAGGGACGTGTGGGTAGAGTGAAATTTCGACAGCATAAAATACTTATTTGTACTTTTATATTGTATTTCAATCCTCGTAGTAGTTTTCTGGACAATAAACACAAAGGCCGTTTATAACAAAGACAGTGACATTATCAAATCAAAATGTAAAAAAATGTCATCAATAGCACACTTCATTTGTAAATATTCTCCGTCCACAGTTCAGCCTCGGTCTGGTTGATAATGCGCGTTGAAAGTCGCACATGAAACAAAAACTGGCACAAAAGCTCAACATCTTTTCTGCCAACATAAATAAACAGTAGCCTCAGGAAGTGGTGCCATTATTAAACATGTCTCGTTATTCTCAGTTGAAAGGACTTTGAGGTGCTTGTGTAATGCCATACTATGGAACATTCAACATATAGTCATAGCAATGCCTCAACCAGAAAAGCTTCATAGTGCACCTTTACAACTGCCTTTTAAGATCATTCATTTTTATTATAGATTTAGTGTTTAGTAACTTGAGCTTCTGAACGCCTCATATTCACAGTAACATGTTTCACCTTCGCTGTAACATCAAAAGGCAGAACGGTCAGTGTGATGTTTGTGTTCTCCTCAGGCCTGGTCAGTGCCTTCTCCATGTTCGGCTCCTCCTTCTTCTACGTCCACAGCAGCAGCTCCACCTCCTTCTACGCCCCCTGCATCATCGCCGTCAACCAGCACGGGCTGCACTTCCTCCACAAGAACACCCACGTGAGCACACATACACACATGCACACACACGTTCACACACACAGCCCAGAACTACAGGAGGAGCTGATCAATGACCTGAAGAGAGCTGGGACCACAATTTCAAAGGTTACTATTGGTAACATGCTACGTCGTCATGGTTTAAAATCATGCATCGCACAGAAGGTTCCCCTGCTTAAGTCAGCACATGTCCAGGCCTGTCTGAAGTTTGCCAATGACCATCGGGATGATCCAGAGGAGTCATGGGAGAAGGTCATGTGGTCAGATGAGACCAAGATAGAACTTTTTGGTATAAATTCCACTCGCCGTGTTTGGAGGAAGAAGAAGGATGAGCACCATCCCAAGAACACCATCCCTACTGTGAAGCATGGGGGTGGAAACATCATGCTTTGGGGGTGGATAATGCTTTGGGGGTGGAAACATCATGCTTAGGGGGTCTTTTCTGCTCAGTATTAAGAATGACCGGGGCCATGGATTGTGAGATTTTGGGCAACAACCTCCTTCCCTCAGTCAGAGCATTGAAGATGGGGCGTGGCTGGGTCTTCCAACATGACAATGACCTGAAGCACACAGCCAGGAGAACCAAGGAGTGGCTCTGTAAGAAGCATATGAAGGTTCTGGAGCGGCCTAGCCAGTCTCCAGACCTAAATCCAATAGCACATCTTTGGAGGGAACTCTGTGTTGCTCAGCGACAGGCCTAAAATCTGACGGATCTAAAGAATATCTGTGTCGAGAAGTAGGTCGTCGTAGGTGCATTTCCACTGTGAGAAACAGAATGATAATCCGGAAATCACATTGTACCAACAAGCATGCACTCCTCCAGAGTTCACTTTGTGATGTCATTAGGTGTTAATGCAAGAAGATCTATTCCATTTGTTAAACGTCATACCATGGATGTAGATAAGAAGTGAAAGAAATGGCTTGATCATCTGTCGCTTCGGCCTGCACTTCGCTGATTGGACAGATGTTTTCATGCATTTTCCCACCAGAGACGAGGAAGTAAACAATATGGACCCTGAACACATGAATTCACCTTCCAAGTTTACTTCCACGGGTCCGATGTTAAATGTTTATGTTTTGATGTTATGTATGAAAAGCACTTTGCGTTTGGATTGATGACTCGCACACTAAGAGACAACTTTGACGACAGCAGCTATTTGTATTTAGCCTCATTTGTGCAGCCTCTCTTGTGCCCATGCTGGTGTCCGCGGCATGTATCAGATGTGTGCGTGGACCCTGATCTGTGTGGCTTCTGTGGCGCAGGAGGTCATGGCGATGGTCCCGCTGGTGGAGGTCCAGTCCAGCCGCACCCAGAGGCCCAGCGCGGGGACCAGTTACCCCTACGTGGACCTGACCCTGGGGGACATGACCTCACAGAAGCTGGTCCAGCTGCAGCTCGAGCCACTCAGAGGATACACACAGGTCCCACATGTTAACATCCACCACAAAACCCTTTAATATATTGTCTTTCAATTAGGTTTTACCACAGAAACTATGTATTCATTTTATATCAATAAAGAGGAAGAAAGTTAATGCGTGTGTGTCTGTGTGTGTGTTGTGTGTGTGTCTCCTTCAGGTTCTGGACGTGTGCCGGGTCATACCATGCAGTGTGGCAGAACATGAATGTCAGTGCGAGAGAAGGCTCACCACTGCCCCCAATGAAATCACCATGTTATAACCTCAGAACATGAAGAAGACACAATCAGGACTTTAGAACCCTTCTCGTCTCTCCTCCATCTCTCTCTCTTGTATGTCTCTCTCTCACTCTCTCACTCTCTCTCTCTCGATGTGTCTCTTGGTCTCCTCTCTCTGCGCGACCAATGTCCACCACTTTCCTACAGAGGGCCAGTATTTAGGGCTCACGCCATTTTTAGTGCTGTCCGAAATCCAAGCAGGTGAAATAAACTAGAGCACTAAAAAGCTCCCTCAATGCACCATGAAAAGTAGTGTCAGCGATGGTCACTAGACACTGGTCAGTATAGACCACAATGCATGCAAGAGTCGGAAAACCACAGCGACAGGGTAAACTGGACACAACAGACTGAATGAAGCAGAAGAGCTGTTAAAACAATGCTCTGTGACTCCATAATATGAGAAAAACACTACGCCGCAAAGTTGCTAGCTTAGCGCATTCCCGTTGTTGTTTGTTGTTTAATGTGAGATCCATGATTTGCATGTGATTATTAATCCATACATATGTGGGGGTGTCAGACAGATTTGACCAGATTTAATGACAGAAATACATTTTTATTGGAGTTTGTGACTTTGTTATCCTGTCGGACGCCAGAGTCATGTGACCCGCGTGAGAGGAGAAAACTGAGGACTCAGTGGTCGAATCGCTCTGTGACTGAGCTGCACTATAAAGTCTGCTAAAGAGTGCAGGACTGTGGGGTAAGCGATCAAGACAGTGTCAGGGTGGGCTGAGCCGTGACATTGTCGGAACGCTGTCTCTGTTCTCGGTGTGCGTCTCCTCAGTTGTGCATGCGTCCTCTCATGTTCATGCGTTCTCTTGCATTGCTTTCCCTCATTTCATGCGTCTTCGTCATGTTCATGCATCCCCTCATGCGTCTCTCATTCTATGCCATCTCCTCATGCGTCTCCTATCATGTTTCATGCGATCTCCTCATGTTCTGCATCTCCTCATGTATCATCTCCCTCATGCGTCTCCTCATGTTCATGTCTCCCTCAGTTTATGCGTCTCCTCATGTTCAATGACATCTTCACGTGACGATTTCATGCGTCTCCTCATTTCATGCGGTCCTCGTTTATGCTCTCTATGTTTATGCGTCTCCTCATGTTTCAATGCTTCCCTCATTGTCATGCGTCTCCTCATTTCATGATCTCCTCATTTCATGCGCTCCTCATGTTAGGTCTCTCATTTCATGCGCTCTCCTCATGATTCATGCTACTCCTCATGTTCAGCGTCTCCCATTTTCATGCGTCTCCTCATTTGGCGTCTCCTCATGTTCATGCATTCTCCGTCATGACGATCCTCATGGTCTATTTCATGCATCTCCTCCATGTTTATCGTCTCCTTCAACTGTTCATGCAATCGTCTCGCATCGCGTCCCTCCCATGTTTCATGCATCTCCTTCATTTCATGCGTACTCATGCCGTCTCTACAGTTCAGCGTCTCCTATTGGCTCCTCATGCGTTTCATGCGTTCCTCCATGTTCCATGCGTCTCCTCAGTTCGTCCTCATTTCCATTGCGTCTTGTCAGTCATGCATACTCCATGCGAGCTCGTCAGTTATGCATCTCCTCATGCGTTCTCCTCATTTCATTGCGTCTCCTCAATGTTCATGCTCTCCTCATGTTTCATCAGCATCTCGCTAGCATGCAGGTCTCCTCTATATCATAGCGTTCTCCTCACGTAATGCGATTCATTCATGCTCTCCTCATGTTCATGCTCTCCTCATGTTCAGCGTCTCCTCATTCATGCGTCACCTCAATGTTTAATATAGCGTCTCCTCAAGTTCATGCATCTCCTCATGTCTCTGCATTTCTCAGTCCGTGCTCCTCATGTTCATGCCATCCTCCTCATTTTTATGCTTCCTCAGTTTCATGCGTCTCCTTCATGTTTCATTGCGTCTCTCATTCATCGTACTTCATGAACATGCTCATCCTCATGCGCTTCCCATTAAATGATCTCCTCCTATGCCCTCATTCTCATCGCTATCACCTCAGTAGCACTTCCATGTACTCCTCTGATGCATGTTCTCCTTTCATGTTCATCGCTCTCCTCTTATGCCGCTCTCCTCATATCATGCGATCTCCTTCATGCGTCTCCATCATGTTCATGCATCTCCTCATGCGCTCCTCATGTTCAATGCTATCTCCTCAGGTTTCTGTTACCTCTTCTCTCATGATTCCATCTCATCCTCATGTTCATGTCTCCTCATGGTCTCCTAGCATGATTCATGCAAATCCCTCATGACGTCTCCTCGATTCATGCATCTCCCCATGCGTCTCCTCATTTCATGCATCTTCCTCAATCCAGTCATGCACTTCTCATTGCTACTTCCGTGTCACTGCAGTGTCCTCATTGTGTTCTCCTCTGTTCATATGACGTCTCCCTCACGTCCCTTCATGCATATCTCCTCATGCGTCTCCTCATGTTCATTGCACATCTCCTCATTCGTCCTCGCATACCTCCTTCCATGTTCATGCGTACTCCTCAATGTTCGTCCTCCTCTGTTCTATGCGTCCTCATCTCATGCGTACTTCCTCATGGTCATGTCTCCTCTCCTTTCATGCGTCTCCTCAGTATATCGCTTCCTCATGCTGTCTCTCAGTTCATGGCGATCTCCACACGCTCCCTCATGCATTCCTCACATCGTTCCTAGTCAGCATCTCTCATTGTCGCGTCTCCTCATGTTAAATGCATCTCCTCATGTTTCATGCGTCTCCTCTATGTTTCACTCGCGTCTCCTCATGTTCATGCGTTCTGTCTCCCTCATGTTTATGCGTTCCATTGCGTTCTCGATCTCATCGTTCATCTCATCGTTCATTGCATCTCCTCATGTTCATGCATCTAGTCCCATCAATTGCGATCTCCTCATTTCATTGCAAGTCTCTCATGTTTCATCGTCTCCTCATGTCATGCGTCTCCATCATGTTCAATGCGTCATCCTCAGTGCGTCTTCCATTCATGCTTTCATGCGGTCTCCTCATGTTACATTTGCGTCTCCTCATGTTCATGCGTCTCCTCATGTTCATGCTCTCCTCATCATGCGTCTTCCTCATGTTCATGCAGTCTCCTCATCGTCTCTGCATGTCTCATGATTCTTCGTCTCCTCATGTTTCACTGCTCTTCCTCATTCATGCGTCTCCTCAGTCAGCAATCCCTCATCGTCTCCTCTGTTCATGCATCTCCTCATGCGTCTCCTCATGTTCATGCATCTCCTCATGCGTCTCCTCATGTTCATGCATCTCCTCATGCGTCTCCTCATGTTCATGCATCTCCTCATGCGTCTCCTCGTGTGCAGACTGTGACTGGGACGTTTGCACGTTAATGTGCCTTTTTATTTATGTTTATTTGTTTATTTATATCATAATATTTTTGTATTTTTTTACAGCTCTAACATGTTATACATGACTCTTTGTAGATGTTTCCACGTGCTGTTGAATCTGAATGTGAACACATATATTTTGTAATAAAGCTTCTCTCAGTGTTTGTGTAGTAAAGCTGCAGGAGGCGCTCAGAGCTTTAGGACCAAAGGATCCAAGTCCATACGTTCTGTGGGATACAAACAGTCACAGTATGTTTTTAGCTTTAGCATTAGCTTCCACTAAGTGGTTGCTAGTCTTTATTCAATATCAAATCAGTACAAACAAAGTCTGAAATACAGAAACAGAGTTCTCTTTCACAGTAGAAGAGAATAAACACGTTTCACCTGAAGCTGAACAGAAATAAAAACAAAACATACTTTTCTTCCTTTTTATTTTTACCTATAAAATATGTCAACACTAAATAACTCACAGCAGGATTCTAATTGGCCAACACAAAAACAATCGGAGTTGGTTTTAGGGGTGGGCCATACGCAGGGCCGGCCCAAGCCTTCAGGCGGCCCTAAGCGGCTGCTTAGTTCTCCTACAGGCTGGGCCGGCCCTGGCCATACGGCCAAACACTTCATATCACAGCGTTTCATGTTCACTTTGTGCATTTCCACTGGTTGTTTCAGAGAGTTCACACTTTGCTGTGATTGGTTAATCCAGCTGTCATTCACTTAGAGGCGGACAATGGGAGGAAAGGGAGTGGAAATGTGTCACTAAATAGTCTACCTTTTGAAAATGTTTATTTTATTTGGGAAGTGGTCATTTGCATATAAAATAAGTTAAGATAAGATAATGGGGAAATGCAACGCAGATTAGAAACAGAAGTATAATAATAAAACAGATCTCTTAGAAATAACTCATATAATCTTAATAACACTCTGTAGAGTGCATAGACAATCATAACATGTGTGTGTTCTGATTGGTTCGTGGAGGTAAAACCTTATAACACAAGTAAATTGAAATGTTTTTTGCACCAACTTTTACATTTGGATATAGTTCACAGAAGCGACCCAGGAACAAAAATATATGAATGACTCAATTTAGAATTTTCTTTTGGATTGAACTTTCTGAGGAGATAAAGTGGTTTGATAACTGTCTTTGTCTTTAAGTCCATTTGAAGTCATTAATAATCGGTGTAAAGCCTCTGGAGCTGGTCCAGATTCAGGTTCTGCATCTCTGAGGGTGTTGGTGGTGGGCTTCCGGCTGATTCCTGTCTGTATTTATTTATTTCACTTGTTTCTACGATATAAAAGTCCAGTTTAAGAAACACTGTGTGGATAAGTCCTCTTTTTACAGGCCTGGACCTGCTCTGGACCTGCTCTGGACCTGCTCTGGACCTGCTCTGGACCTGCTCTGGACCTGCGACGCCAACGGAAATGAAAGGGCTTTAGACTTTTCCTAAAAAGAGATTCAAAGGTCCAGCTCATGAGGAGCTGTGACCATGATGGGCCTGTAGATGTACGACTCATGTATGAGATCTAATGTTTTTGAAATAACATGTGTTCAAGAGGCATTGGTAACAGGACATGTGGTGTAGTGCCCTCTGCTGGCGAAAAGAGTCCTATTGCAGCTTTAGTTCTAGATAATGAATAGAACAATGAGAAAAAGCTTTCTGGTTTGCTTCTTCACTTGTTTGTGGCTGCTCTGGAGACAGTTTGTCTCGTTTCGTCAGAGCTGTAGATCTGCAGGTCACAAAAAAACACAAGAATCATACTGTTGTAAAGCCTCTCCCAACTCTACACGTTCTGGTTGTTCCTCTGGAGAGCTGCACCAGGTTTCCTTCGTAAACAAAGTAAATGTGTGATCAGTGTCCTTGAGAGTGACAGCAGATGTGATGAGCCAAGTCTTGTTTTAGACCAGGACTTGTTCACCTCTTCCTCTGATGTCGACTTAAAGCATCCACAGGTCCCACTCTTTTTGGATCCTTAAACACACGTGGTGTCACTTTGTATTGCAGTTCATTCAAATGTATTTTCAGAGGTGTGCGTCTCCAGGACCACCAGGGACCACTGGGACTCGTCCGTATGTATATATATATATATATGTATATATATATATATATATGTATATATATATATATATATATATATATATATATATATATATATATATATATATATATATATATATATATATATATATATATATATATGTATATGTGTATATAGTATATATGTGTATATATGTGTGTGTGTGTGTGTATATATATATATATATATATATATATATATATATATATATATATATATATATATATATATATATAATATATGTATGTATGTATGTATATATCATGTGAGAACGTGATAATTATCGTCAGGGAAAGATTTCATTTATGATGTATATTATTTTTCTTATTATATTTTTGGACACGCATGGCAGGTGACCTCTTGGCAGGTGACCTCTTGGCAGCTGACCTCTTGGCAGGTGACCTCTTGGAGGCGCTCTTAAATAGCATATACCAGAAGATCAGTTGAAAGAAAGCATAAAAGAGACCAGAATGCAGGATGCAATGAACCGCGCCTCCAAAACAAAACATTATTTCATGCTGGGGATGAGTTACAATGATTTATCACCAACATTTGAGCAAAAGACATTTGATGTGCATATTACAAATTCATGGACTCTACCGTCGTCAGTATGCTAACTTTGAGCTAATTGTTAGCTTCATATTTAATCAATTGTCAATGGTTATCGGTTATCGGCCTCTGTTACCGAGCCTGAAGTCCCGATAACGGCACGGCGCGGACAGCGGAATGGGGGACAGAAGGGGGTTAGAATGGGGGGAGCTCACTGCCATATTAGGGCCGCCTATTTTAGACACGCGGACACGTGACAAACCCTCCCCCAAACAAACCCTTGTGAACGCGCATGCGCGTTTGTTTGGCAGGTTCCACGAGTTTATTTTCAACCTTTCTGTGGAGGTGTGCTAGGCGGTTTCTCTCTGGGTTTGGACATATTTGTATTTCTGTGCCGTTATGTGAGATAAACGTGACAGAAACGTGTCGTTAACGCCACGCGCTGGAGTTTGTGACGTGACATGGTGCTGCGTGGTTTGTTGGCTTTTCCAGGCGGCACCGCACAGCCAGGCTAGTGCTAGTGCTAATGCTAGTGCTGATGCTAGTGCAGCTAACTCCTGAACCCGAGCTCCGTGCCCGCTCTGCGCCCCCGCTCACACCGGAGGCTTGGACACGCCTTTATTCACAAGGTTGTACTTTAAAGCAGGAACACTTCCGTTTGTCAAAGCCTGTGGTTTTGTTTGGAGAACGTGCTACGTGTTTGCAGCTAAGCTAATGCTAGCCACACTGTGGGCTCACTGTGAAAAGGTCAGTTTGCATCAGAGCCAAACCTCGGGCAGAGCTGAGCCTTTGCCACGGCTTTTCCTGTAGAAACAAGACCCTGAGACTAAATCTGAATGTGTGACAGTTTAGTGACAGTTTAGTGACAGTTTAGTGACAGTTTAGTGACATGATAATCCTCCCAGAGATGAAAGAACTGTGGACTTGACGTTAGTCAAATATCAGGGGACACCTTGAAAGGCTTAAACATTATAATTGTGCCTTTTTGTTTTTTTAAATAATTTTGCAAATAACTCTAACAACCTTCTTTCAAGTTGTCATTGTGGGATTTTATTTGTAGAATTTTGAAGCAAATAATGAATTTTATCCTTTTTGGACTCGGGCTGTAACAGAACAAAAATGTGGAGAAAGTTCTGAATGCGTTCTGAATGCACTGCATGTAAATAAACAATTTAAACACTTGTAACTGTTTAACGCCATACCAGGTAACATTATTAACATCTCCATAGAGACGAGAAGCTGGCCGATTCTTCCAGAACATTGACATAGTGTCATAGTCGTTTAGATAAAGAAAATCAAACGGATGAACAGAAAAGCGAAGTGGGGCTAGTTTTCGTTTGTCTGTTTTGCTGATTGTCTCTCCCTTGTCCAGACATCCTTCCATTTTCCTGACATGGCCGCCAGTGGCTACTCTGACCTGCGAGAGAAGCTGAAGTCCATGACTCCGCACCGCGACGAGCAAAACGACGACGACGACGACAACAACAACAAGAAGCAGCCCGCGGACCAGGGCGGCGAGGGCGGTGGCCGCAGGGGACGCAAGCGCAAGCACCGCCGCTCGGACTCGGATGACAACGGGCACAGCGACGACAGCGGCGGCGGCGGCGAGTCCCGGGAGCAGGAGGCCCGGCGCGTCAAGGGCAGCGTCCAGCAGAAGAGCGTCTTCAGCCCCGAGGAGTGCCGGCTCATCGAAGACAAGATCGACGAGGTGAGCGCCAACGCTTGTTCTTTCAGCAACAGGGATCGCAGCGTCAGCTCTGCGCCGAAATAACCGGGGGCCGCACGGTTACGTATACGGGATTTAGGGATGTCGCGGTGTAGAGCTTTAGCGTCGCGATTGTTGTGAGAAGAAACGCCACGACGTAAAGGTTTATTCACGCTGACTGACATCAGGACCGAACGACAGGAAATCTCTCATTGCCGTTGTCTAAAATGTCACTATTCCTCACGTTTGGGACCCCATTTAGAGACCCCTTTACGAAAGAACACGTTAATTCATTAGCTCCGATACGCTGATGTGGACGTTACTGGAGCCAAACTGTTTTTCAGGTTTGCCTGAGGCATTTACTAGACTCGGGCTGCTCGATTATAGAAAAAAATCACAATTGTTTTGGTCGTAATTGTAATCGCAATTATTCAAACGATTACTCACTTTCAAAAGGGTTTGTTTTCTTCAAACTACCCAAATACATCATTTTCTGTCCCCATAGGCGTTTGAATTGTAAAGACGATGTGTAGAATTTCCACTGTAGTATCGCCCTCTGACCCCTGCCCTCTGACCCCTGCCCTCTGCCCGTGTGAACTTGAAGAATAATCAAGATTTATTTTTTTTCCTCATATTGATCGATCTCAATTTTCGATGTTATTTGGTCTTTCCAAAAACGAAAACATTTGCTTTTCGGAGTTGACTTCATGAACATAAACCCTTTACTTTTACTCTGGAAGAAATGTCATTATTGTTTGTGTCAAATTCACAAAGTCTGACCACGTTTTTACCTGTTTTTCCCAGACAGAGGATCGGCTGAGGACTCTTCATTTAAAAACCCTCCCATATAGTTGACTATTTCACACGACTCGAGCTTTCGATGAATTGCCCCGCCCTCCCTCTGCGTGGACAGCCAATGGCCCATGTTGTCTGTTGTGTTTATCGTGTTTGTGTTTGCAGGTGGTGGGCAACGCGGAGGCCGGCCTGTACCGGGAGCACACTGTGGACCGGGCACCGCTGCGCAACAAGTACTTCTTCGGGGAGGGCTACACGTACGGGGCGCAGCTGGAGAAGCGCGGCCCGGGGCAGGAGCGCCTCTACAGGAAAGGGCAGGTGGACGACATCCCTCAGTGGGTGCACGAGCTGGTCATCAAGAGGCTGGTGTCGTCGGGCGTCATCCCAGAAGGCTTCGTCAACAGCGCCGTCATCAATGACTACCAGCCGGGCGGGTGCATCGTGTCCCACGTGGACCCGCTGCACATCTTCGCCCGGCCCATCGTCTCCGTGTCCTTCTTCAGCGACAGCGCGCTGTGTTTCGGCTGCCGCTTCCAGTTCAAGCCCATCCGCGTGTCCGAGCCGGTGTACGTGCTGCCGGTGAAAAGGGGCAGCGTCACAGTGCTCAGGTGGGCCACTGTTATTCTCAAACAAAGGTCCTCACATCACTGTCCCAGAACACCCAGAGCAGGAAAAATAACTACTCAAATGAAGAAAAAGATCTAAACAAGTGGCTCGAGCCATATTTAAAGCAAACTGGAAAACAAAACAAAAATTTCATTTCTGTTGAAACAATAGTAAATTGCACAACTGCAGCCTGATTGAGTTGTGACGTTTGGATTCTTTTCAGATATTTGAGTTAAACTGTAGTTTGTGTCTCTACAGCCGTTTGGCCAAACGTTTGTCAGATTGACTCTTTCTTTTCTAATTGTCCCCGAGTGTGTTTCCGTGGCACTTGGATTCCTTTACATAAATGCTGCTGTGTTCTCTGCTAAATACACGTGTTTCTTGTGTTTGTGGCGTTCTCTTCAGCGGGTACGCAGCAGACGACATCACCCACTGTATCCGACCTCAGGACATCAAGCAGCGGCGCGCAGTCATCATCCTGAGAAAGTGAGGAACACTATGAATATGACCAGCATAAGAACGTTGGACTGAACCAAACATCCTTTCATTTTGGACCGTTTGTGCCCGTTAGGATGCCCCAGTGTCACAGGGTGAACATACACACACATGTCCTTATTGGGAGGCCAGAGTGCTAACCACTCTGCCACCGTGCACCCCATTAATAATACCAGAAAAAAAAAAACAAAACAGGAGGAATACAATCAAAGTACTGTATTCTGAATACTTTTCAATACTAACTTATTTTGAGTTGTATTATATTTTACTACTAAAATGAAGAGTTCAGATGATGATCACCTGATGGAACGTCACTGGTGAGAACAAAATGCATCTCTCTGGAGCTCATGGAGTGGATCATCTCTTTAGTTCAAGTGAAACAAGCCAGTCCAAGGCTAATCAGAGTACAGTAATGGCCCTGAACGGGCAAAGGCAGGATGGTTTCAGGTGAAACTCCATCTTAGTCAGCAATATAACGTTTAGTTTCCCAGAACAGCTCCTCAGGTCGAAAGTGACTTTTGGGTTTAAAAAACAGCTGGTGTTTTAACTGTGACACTCGGTACGTTTCCATTGTTACTAAATACACAAATGATGATTAAACTGCTCATTTATATCATCTTTACTACACTTGGATTCAAGCGTGTCTGTGCCGTTTCCAGGACCAGACCAGACGCTCCTCGCCTGGACTCGGACAGCTCTCCTCCTGAGAGACCTGTGCCGCTCAAAGCCAAGCGCTCCCACACGCAGAGCCGACCCGGACGCTGCCCACAGGTGCTACTCTCACAACACTCGCCGCTCTCGCTGCACTCGCTGCTCTCATTACACACACTCACTATGCTCACTACACTCGCTGCTCTCATTACACTCACCATGCTCACTACACTCACTGCACTCACTGCTCTCATTACACTCACTCACTGCACTCACTGCGCTCAATTACACCATCACTCACTACGCTCACTGCTCTCATTACACTCACTCCAAAATGTAATATCGGCTCTTGTCATTATGTAATAAAAGTGCATTTAGGATTAATTGCTCCTGAAGACTTTAACATCCCACTGATATGTGAAAATGACTAATGGGAGGTAAGCGGGAGGGAAAAGGGCCCGGTAACGGGAGGGAAAAGGGCCCGGTAACGGGAGGGAAAAGGGCCCGGTAACGGGAGGGAAAAGGGCCCGGTAACGGGAGGGAAAAGGGCCCGGTAACGGGACAAATGTGGACAGTGTTTCGAGTTGGTTTTCCTCTTCAAACGCGTGTTCTAACCTGCTGAACCTGTGTCCACCGCGCAGACCTCGAGTCCTAGAGATGGACAAGGAGGAGAACCGACGGTCGTCCCCAGTGGCGCCCCCCTCGGCACAGCTCCGAGAACTACAGGAGGAGCAGCCACGAGTCCGACAAGTCGCGCCGAGAGAGCCCGAGGCGCAAAGTCAAGATCAGACGCCACTGAGCCCCCCTGTCCGCCATGTACACTTATAAATATATCCCCTCTCCTTTTTCAGAACAGGACTCTTGTTTTGTCAGAGCTAAATATAAGTTGTATATTTAGGTAACTGAAAATAACTTCATTTAAGCGGTGTATGCTCAGAGCTCATATAAAGTGTATTTTTTGTATCCAGATGTATAGATAAAAAAAGCGACGTTGTACATAGATATTGAGCTGTACTTCGGAACGCTCCTCTGCAAACTGACGTGTACAGAGTTGTCTAGTGTCGGAGTGAGACGTGTGAACGCAGCGGGCTCTTCCCTTTACTGTGCCATGACCTTTACTCACCTGACGTCTTATGAACTCTGAAGACGACTCATGGGCAGGACTTTTGTTTCTGGAGCAGCTTTGTTTCATACTGAGTGGCCTAAGCGCATGAGGCACTTGTAGCTGTTTGGTAATAAACCCAAAACTGAAAGATTCTCAAGCGTCTTTGTTCCTGTCTTTGAAACGACTGAGGCACAGCGACCGTCGCCACGCGTGCGCCCTCGAGTTTGGGCCGATCTCATCTCCACCATTGTCAAACGGATTGAGGAGCGAAGCGCGTTCCCGAAGGTTCCGCTGCGTCCCCGAAGGTTCCGCTGCGTCCCGGTTACAGCAGTGTTGCACTAAAGCATAAGCACAGCATCATTTTGTCCGTTCTGAACTGCAGTGTTGATCTGAAGCAGCACAATTTACTCATTTACATGTGTTTATCTATAATACACATGTACTTTAATTAAGTACAGGGCTGTGGGCGGGGCTACTCTGACGACTCAAACGATCAATGAAAACACAAGTTTGAAGAAATGACTGAATGAAGGGAGGAGCGCCCCGCCCCTTTGTGCGGCTCAAAGCTGCAGACGGTGAGAAAGCAATGTCACAAACAAAGAGTCCATAGAGATGATCTAAAGCAGTGGTCCCCAAACTATCTGGCCCCCTGAACAATACCAGAGCATTATTCATGCTCATGAGATTCCTGAGCTTGTGCACGACAGAATCTTTCTGTGAAGGACCACAGGCTTCTTTGACCTCAGAAAGGGTCCTTCATATTTGGTTATGTGTGGCTTTCTGGAACACAAATGTTTACATTTAGGAACCCCTGCGGTCATCACTTTTTTCTGTTACAAACTGACCCTGGCCCCCCATCAGAGAAGGGAAAAGTTATGTGGCCCTCACTAGAAAAAGTTTGGGGACCCCTGATCTGAAGTCTAAACTTCAGTCACGTTTCATTTCTTTATAATCCGCCCCATGGTTTAGTTGTTGAAATGCATCGCCTATACACTCCCCCAATCAAGTGTGAGGCTTCAGCTCACAGACAGGGGGCGCTCCAGCTGAGAGCAGGGGCAGAGCACAGGGAGGGTGCAGAGGGCTGGGGCCCCGGGACCCTCTGACGCAGGAGTTGAACACAAGTGATCAGCATGTACAACACAGCTGCAGTTGAAATGATGAGTAAAGACGGATTTGGATTTATTCATCTGAAATGCACTCGAGCACAGGACCTCCCCCCCAGCCCCCCTTAAAGAGGCGCAGAGCGTTTGACCGAAAAGACAAAACGTAGGACTAAAACAGCTAAAGCTCCACTGACGGTTCTGTTCATGAGCCCATGTGTCGTATCTGGAGGCTGCTCCTCATCACCCTGCTCCCGCTCAGAGGGTGCTGACAAGAGTCCTGGACTGGAACCGAGACCATGCTCGGCACCGATCCGGCCCACTGTGTAACGCTCCTGTGTGTTATTCAGGTTTGAGCTAGAATCTAAACCAGTGACAAGTCAAATCATACAGTACGTTCTTTTTTCTATTGTTTTTGTTCTGTAAACGACACTTCCTGAACTGACCCTGAGGGGTCAAAAAAGATAGCACGGTATATTTTACTACCGTAATGTGGCTTCTACTGTACTGCTGACAGTACACTGTTTCCTCCTCACGGGCAGAGCTTGTGTCTCGTTCTGCCTCTTCTTCACAGCAGCAACAGCTTGGACCACCATCTCCTCTGACACTGGCCTTCAGCAGAACAACATCAGACACTTTTAAACTATGATTAGATTTGACTCTCCTCAGACATGACTCCGCTGTCAGAGGCAGATGCTTATGTCCTGAACAGATACTTGTGTGATACGTGTTTTGTTGTGTTCTGATTGGAGCCCGTCGCCGCTTCAGGGATTGTCCGATTCCAAAAAGAGTGGAAGTATAGACGCTCTCTCTCTCGGACACTCGGACCCCTGGGAGCCGCCCCAGCCGCTGCACCTTCATAAACAGAACCTCAACATTTCATGACACAAGGGATCTGACCACAGTGACATACTATTATTATTTAAAATTAAAACAAAAGAAACTCCACCGAGGGCTCATAATGCTTGTGGCGTCCTCTTCTCCTTTTGTAACAGGAGCAGAACAATCTGGCCTTTTAAAGGAACTGTGTGGTCACTTATTTTCACTCGAGCGATGGCCATATTCATTTAAATCAAACTACTGACAAGGTATTGAGGCATCTTCTCCTAAAAGTTTATTGTTCCTCTTTCTCAGGATGAGCAGCTAAAATACTGATGGTGGACTTCTCACTTCTGTGTCCCCCATCACTATTTCTGTGTTTTTATTAAGGGTCCGTACTTGCACTTCCCTTTAATATTTGACCTCTGATTGTCCCGGATTTCTCCTTCACCTTTCACTTCTGTCGCCAATATTTTCTATAAATCAGTGGCGTGCGGGCAAGCAGACCTGGAGTGTTCATCAGTATATGGTAGAAAGTAAAAACGTGAAAAAAAAAAAGAAGTGCAAAAAGTGCTTAATGGATTACATAAACTCACTTCAACCAATTTGTGACACAAATTACCATTCTTTGTTAAATGACTGACAGTTAGAAACAAAATCATCTAGTCATTGGAAACGTGAACAGAGCCTTAGTTACGAACAGACTTGTTTCTAAAGGATCGTTTTAAGTCCGTTTGTTGAAACTTCTCCTCTGCACAAGCTCAGTTAGAGCTTCACTTCTCCTCGCACATGCTCAGTTAGGGCTTCACTTCTCCTCTGCACAAGCTCAGTTAGGGCTTCACTTCTCCTCTGCACATGCTCAGTTAGAGCTTCACTTCTCCTCGCACATGCTCAGTTAGGGCTTCACTTCTCCTCTGCACATGCTCAGTTAGGGCTTCACTTCTCCTCTGCATCTTGCTCAGTTAGGGCTTCAACTTCTCCTCTGCACATGCTCCAGTTAGGGCTTCACTTCTCCTCTGCACTTGCTCAGTTAGTGCTTCACTTCTCCTCGCACATGCTCAGTTTAGGGCTTCACTTCTCCTCTGCACAAGCTCAGTTAGGGCTTCACTTCTCCTCTGCACTTGCTCAGTTAGGGCTTCACTTCTCCTCTGCACATGCTCAGTTAGGGCTTCACGTCTCCTCGGCAGACGCTCAGTTAGGGCTTCACGTCTCCTCTGCACATGCTCAGTTAGGGCTTCACGTCTCCTCTGCACATGCTCAGTTAGTGCTTCACTTCTCCTCGCACATGCTCAGTTTGAGCTTAATTGCGCCAAAATTATGCTTCCTGCAGTACTGCCAAGCGGCCTGTAGCGGGCAGTAAAAGACACCGTGAGTTCAGCCAAGCTTCAGCAGCAGAAGTGATGGGAAAATGGGCTAATTTGGATATATTTTTAGAACAATTTATATATATGTTGTGTCACACAGTCATTTTAAATTTTATTGGCCAATCACTGATTACCCTGACCGCACGCCACCGCTCTAAATGGGAATCATTTGATAGTCTAGAAGCGTCACAGAAATTCACAAATTTAGAGCTCCTCAGTGCCACTGACAGTTCATCAGCTCAAACTCAGTTGTGCTTGCCCCGCCACATCAGCTGCACCCATAATGCCCCTCCCCACCTGCTGCACCTGTATGCCCCTCCCTAACCTGCTTCACCTCAATTCAATTCAGTTTATTTTTATAACGGCCAAAATCACAACAGTAGTTTCCTCGAGGGGCTACAGTGGATAACAAAATAAACAATGTTCATAGGGACTTGGAAATGTCCCAGCGTCCTGTGTCCTTAGTCAGATGTCCCAAGCTCCCCTGTCCTTAGACCCTCCTTCTCGGCCAGGAAAAACCACCAAACCTCTTTGGAAAAAAATAGAAACCTGGAGAAGTTCCACAGTGAAGGAGAGATCCGACTCCCTCGGGCGGACAGGCGGACGCGCCTCAATTTGCAGATACACGGTGGAGCTAGACCCACTCAGGAGGAGAACCAATTCTTCAAGGCAGATGAAGAACTGTTCATCTGGAGTTGAGAACCGTTTCTCACAGGCAGACCGTTTCTCCAGGCAAACCGTTTCTCCAGGCAGTTGAGGAGCATCTGGATCCACAGGTCATCGATGTGCCTGCTCATCGAAGGAAAAGCAATGAACAAATTGCAAGGGAAATTAAATATTAAATATTGTTTGATAGAAAAGTAGTAGGAAACCGAGGATAGTGCTCAAGCTGCCATACTTCCCCCAGTATAGTTGCTCCTAGGGCAGCAGAGCTGGGAACTGTAGGTTTTTATTTCTGTTCCTAACTGGCCTAACCATAAGCCCAAAAAGAAACGTTTTAAGCCTGGTCTTAAATGAAGAGACTGTGTCGGCCTCTTTAAACATGGACAGGAGGCTGATTCCCACACACAGGAGCTTGGTACCTGCATGCCCCTCCCCATCTGCTGCACCTGTATGCCCCATCCCCATCTGCTGCCACCTGTAATGCCCCTCCTCATCCGCTGCACCTGTATGCCCCTCCTCATCCGCTGCACCTGTATGCCCCTCCCATCTGCTGGACCTGCATGCCATCCCCATATGCTGCACCTGCATGCCCCTCCCATATCTGCTGGACCTGTATGCCCTCTCATCTGCTGCACCTGTAGCCCCTTCTCTCATCGCATGCACCTGTATGCCCCTCCTCATCCGCTGCACTGTATGCCCCTCCCCATTGCTGCACCTGTATGTCCCCCTCCCCATCTGCGGCCACCATGCATGCCCATTCCCATCTGCTCCTGCCCTGCATGCCGCCTCCCGCATCTGCTGCACCTGCATGCCCCTCCCATCTGCTGCACCTGTATGCCCTCCCCATCTGGACCTGCATTGCCCCTCCCCATCTGCGGCATCTGCATGCCCATCCCCATCTGCTGCACCTGTATGCCCCTCCCCATCTGCTGACACCTGCAGATGCCCCTCCCCATCTGCTGCACCTGTATGCCCTCCTCATCCGCTGCACCTGCATGCCCCTCCTCATCCGCTGCACCTGCATGCCCCTCCTGATCCGCTGCACCTGTATGCCCTCCTGATCCGCTGACCTGTATGCCCCCTCCTCACTCCGCTGCACCTGTATGCCTCCTCATCCGCTGCACCTGTATGCCCCTCCTCATCCGCTGCACCTGTATAGCCCCTCCTTCATCCGCTGCACCTGTATCCCCTCCTCATCCGCTGCACCTGTATAGCCCCTCCTCATCCCGCTGCACCTGTATGCCCCTCCTCATGGACCGCCGCACTGAATGCCTTCATCCGCCACTGAATGCCCCAATCCGCTCAGCTTCCCCTCCATCTGCTGCACCCTGTATGCCCTCCTCACTCTGCTGCACCTGTATGCCCGCTCTCATCTGCTGCACCTGTATGCCCCTCCTCATCCGCTGCACCTGTATGCCCCTCATCATCTGCTGCACCTATATTCCACCTAACTTCAAAGGTCGTTTTCTTAACATGCATTTTCATCCCACAAAGACATAAAGATCGGCCCTTAAAGTCGCACCCACACACACCAAACTTTACAGTATTCGACTAAATAAGATTCTGACGGATTGTACCGAATAATGTGTTAATATCTAAATCTAAAAAAGAATGAATTTGATTTTTTTTCCCGATTTTCAGCCAAATCAAGTTTATTTAAAAACAAAATAAGATATCCAAAATACCCCTGTCGTTATATTGTAACTAATTTGTGAACAAAATCAACCAAGAAATTTAAAACTGGTTCTGTCCATTTTTAATCCCAAATAGGTGCAATTTTGGCCATTTTTACACATAAATTGCTTTATTTATATGAAAACATTACATGATGTTCTTACACTTATGTGAGTAAACGACAGAAGTCTCAAATTGATATCTTTAAATTTAATAATCTTTCCTCTTCACCTGCAGTGTCTCATCTTCAATTAGTGATATAGAACTTCATGTTAACGATGAATTTTGTAGCTTCAGTATTTTATAATTGTATTGATGAATTAATTCATTATTTGACTTAATGATGAATTTAATAACTGCATTATAGGAACTATTGCTAATTACAAACTGAATCTTGAAATTGCTGTTGATGAATTGTTTATTTATATAGTGTATAATGAAGAGGTGCTGATGTGTAAATCGGGGTGTTTGACTTTGCAGAGGATCTTTTCTCTTCAGAGGTTCATTATATCTGCACTGGGAGTTAAATAAGGCAGCTAAGGCAACTAACCTGGGTTGAGATAGTTTATACTTGTGCTTTAGTATTAAACTCTATTAATACTATGAACACACCCTGTAAGACTTCTTTACACTTAATCTTTACACGTGAAAAGATTTATGATCATATTCATTTAAATCAAACTGCTGACAGAAGGTACTGAGGCCTCTTCTCCTAAAAGTACCAGAAGGTTCCTCTCATCTAAAATGCTGATGGTGGACTTCTCACTTCTGTGTCCCCCATCACTATTTCTGTTATTTATTAAGGGTCCATACTTGCACTGCCCTTTAATACTTGACCTCTGATTGTCCCCAATTTCTTAGAAAAATGCCATCGATCCTTGAAGTCTCCTCCTCCATCTACAGCCCACTTTGGGCCTTATAAATGTCTCTGTGCAATAATCAAACCTGCAAAGACTGGTTTGGCCTCTGCTTTTTCCTGTTTCAGCTGTTTTTATTTTGACTTCGACGGTCAGTTTAGTGCCTGTAGTTCCTCGAGTGGCCACTGTGTGGAATCTGCAGCTCTTTCTCCAAGCTTCTTCACATCTAACGGTGAGCACAACATCTACATTTATTCTCGGGAACTTATGATACGTGCTGCTCTAACATGTACAACGGGGGTGTCACGGTGCGCAGCGCGGCTTTGGGGGCTCTAGGGAAAGCCCCGGTAAAAAGGGTCTGTGCCCCAGTATAAAGGGTCTGCCTACTGCACATGCAGACTGTAGCCGACTGCACATTCAGACTGTAGCCGACTGCACATTCAGACTGTAGCCGACTGCACATTCAGACTGTAGCTGACTGCACATTCAGACTGTAGCTGACTGCAGACGGTTGCCGACTGCGCATGCAGAGTGTAGACTGTTACTATGTGGTGTTGTAGGACACAGGCCATGTCACCTGAGGCACGGGTCGCCCTGTAACCAGCGGCAGGTCAGATCATAGTGTTTGAGTATAATTCTGTCCTGTAATTGTCATTTTGAAATGGTCTTTATTCACGGTTCTGTCACTGCTGTGTCCACTCCAAACAGCCCTGCATCGCCTGCTCTGATAACCTCCAGCAGAGAAGATGCAGAACTAGTAACTACTACATTGAGTGGTATTTTTTCCACACAGAAGAAATACAGAGCACTCACAAGGAGTTTCTCACTGTAGCTTTTAGCAGATACTGGTAACTGGTACTTTTTTGTGTTTTATTTTGGAACAGAACAATGAGACATCCAGAAGCATGCCTCATCTCCTGCCTACTCGCTCTCGCAGCACTGAGCTGTGAATGTGCTCGGTCCATCTAATGCTCAACTCAACCGATGATCTGGCAACCCACTCTCTTCCTGAGCGGAGCCTCCGCCTGCTCCACCTGATCGCCCACGATGTTTTCTATCGACAATAACAACAATGTCTATCCGTATTTTGACCCTATTATAGATTTTGGTTTCCCATGGCTATTGCAACTATGACAACTTGCTGGACCAAGTCCCTGAAAAATGCCAGTACCGCATTTAGGCAGTGTAGTCGGAACACATGCAGGAAATCCAAAAGAGTTCCTGAAGAACAGGGGCTCGCGATTATTCTTGGCATCAGTAAAAATGAGAATAGATGGCGCATCCATCAAGCGTATCTCACCAACATTATAACCCGGACGGGTCTACATGCTCTGCTTATGACCCAGCCAACACCTTCAGAATAAACCCTGAACTGCTCAAAGAACTCCAACAGTTTTCTTTCAACGATGACGTGACGGCACTGCAGAGGCTCAGGGACCAGTCCAACACTGACATTACTGATAGTGCCTTAAACAATATTTTAAACAGATGGGCAGATGCCAAGCTCCTGTAGGGCTGCAATTACTGATGCATCCATTCAAAAGAAGGATGAATCGCAGTTCTGGAAGTGAACCAACATATGAGTGGCAAAACTGTGAATTACACCAGATAAATGTTATGATATCACTGGAGATAAGGATATGCCAGAATTCTTTGGGAAAATGTTCCTCAGGACCTCATAAAAATGGTGTGGCGATTGTGGTTTACAACAACCAGATGGACCAGAATATTCTCGATTATAAAGATGATTTCCAGCAGTGAGGGCAGTTATGAAACCTCCTCAGCTCTGGAGAGGGCTTCAGGCCAGATGCACAGATTTCAACTTCCTGGTCAACAGTGAAAGAGGAAATCTGCAGAGGAAAGGAATTCCAAAGTCCAGACGCAGTTCTATTACAAATTCTGCCAAACTGCAGCTCTTTGTTAGAAATGGCTACAGCTGTTTTCGCATTGATGTGGACGATTGTGACGAGTGGGAGACTTTGATAACTCATGGGTCGCACTTACGACTCTAATGGGAAAGCACAAAGAATTACCTGTACAGCAGTGGAATTGGGTAATCCACTTTAAAAAGTCTGGGACTCTGGCGACTCGAAGAGACTGGAGTATTGCACTGGTGCAGTAGTAGATCCAGGACTCCAAGCACGGTTTATGATCGTCGACGACAACGAGAAAGCTCGCACTCCGGAGTGGGCCACAAAAATAAGAAGTAGAACAAATCATCGTTTTGATTTTGAATAATGACACTTATTTATGATTCGAGATACATTTGAAAGTAAATATGCATTTGAAAATGTAATTTGCAAAAGAAAAAAAAAAAGAAAAACCATGATTTATTTTCGACGCTTGTTCCGTGAGGGCCGTGAGGGGCTGGAGCCTGTCCAGGGTCAGGCTATATTTTGGATATGTATTTTCCAAGTGAAAATGCAATATAAGATTATAACATTACATTGCATGTCATATTGAGGTGAAGTCTAAGGCTCTTTATTAAACCCACAATGCAGATTTGATCTTTTGATCGCAAGATGACAATGTAAGAGGAGATAACTCTACCCCAGGAGGAGGCCCAGGAGGAGGCCCAGGAGGAGGCCAGGAGGAGCAGGCAGGAGGCCCAGAGGAGCCCAGGAGGAGGCCCAGGAGGAGGCACAGGTGGAGGCACAGGTGGAGGCACAGGAGGAGGCCCAGAGGAGGCCAGAGGAGGCCCAGTGGAGGCCCAGGTGGAGCCCAGGAGGAGGCCCAGGAGGAGCCCAGGAGGAGGCCCAGGAGGAGGCCCAGGAGAGGCCAGGTGGAGGCCCAGGTGGAGGCCCAGGTGGAGCCAGGAGGAGGCAGGTGGAGGCCCAGGAGGAGGCCCAGGGAGGCACAGAGGAAGGCACAGGAGGAGGCCCAGGAGCGAGGGCCCAGGTGGAGCCCAGGAGGAGGCCCAGGAGGAGGCCAGGAGGAGCCCAGGAGGAGAACAGGAGGAGGCCAGGAGGAGGCCCAGGAGGAGCCCAGGTGGAAGCCCAGGAGGAGGCCCAGGTGGAAGCCCAGAGGAGGCCAGGAGGAGGCCCAGGAGGAGAACCAGGAGGAGGCCCAGGTGGAGACCCAGGAGGAGGCCCAGGTGGAAGCCCAGGAGGAGGCCCAGGTGGAAGCCCAGGAGGAGCCAGGTGGAAGCCCAGGAGGGAGCCCAGGAGGAGGCCCAGGAGGAGGCCCAGGAGGAGAACCAGAGGAGCCCAGTGGAGACCCAGGATGAGGCCCAGGAGGAGCCCAGGTGGAGACCCAGGATGAGGGCCAGGAGGAGACCAGGAGGAGGCCCAGGAGGAGCCCAGAGGAGACCCAGGAGGCCCAGGTGGAGCCCAGGAAGGCCCAGGAGGAGGCCCAGGAGGAGGCCCAGGAGGAGAACCAGGAGGAGGCCCAGGGAAGCCAGGATGAGGCCCAGGAGGAGCCCAGTGGACCCAGGATGAGGCCCAGGAGGAGCCCAGGCAGAGGCGAGGTGGACCGGTTTGTGACCCATTCTGCCTTTGTCAAAATGTCCAAGCTTTTCAGCGCCACCCTCTGGGCTTCGGGTCCTCCTCCAGTCGTTTCATCCACTGTTCTCGCCGGCGTTCAACCCTCGACTCTTCCATGTAACTTGTGCTTCGCCAAGACTTTATTCTTCTTTCCTAACATTACTGCTACTACTATCGCTACTGCAACTTCTAGTACTTTTACTTCTATTATGACGATTAACTGCTACTACCAGAAGCTTCCAGACCCATCTTCAGACTGTTACACATTTTGCATTTGATTGTTTCTTTTGAAACTGTTATTTTCTGTTGCTGTACATTCAAGTTAACGACAAAGTCAATTTTACGCATCATTTTGTGATTTTTTCTTTCAGTAATCAACAATGGATGTAAACTCTGATTGTTTTGATTATAAAAAACGTGTGCTATGACTGAGCCGACGTCTGATCATGCTTTGAAACACATTCATGCTCAACATGTTTAAAGTGACGGATGACAGGGTTTTACCTGGTTCTAATTTTGACTTTATTTGGTGTATTTATACCTGTTGTACATATAAATGGAAGTTTACACCAATCGAGCCGGTATTTGTGGAGACAAATGTTGAAAAATGTTCACACCAGGACATGCATTCCAGTTCAAATTTACACAAAAGAAACATCTTTTTGATGCTCTAAATATTAATTCAACAAAATAAAGTTGCTTTCATTTGTCTCATAAATAATGGTGACATTAGATGAGTTTTTGTTGACGTCATCAATTACGTATGAGTCGTCCGACCTGTAGGGGGCACTTTCAGTACGATATGACACATAATATTGGTGCTTGTGACAATTGCCGTTGTCTCAAATTCTGCGTCTCATGCTCCGAGGACTCAGCCGACGGAGGCTGGTCTTCAGAGTCGCCTCCATGGACCGCAAAGGCCGTGCCGAACTGGGACAGGCCTAGCCGACGGAGCCGCTCCGTCACCTAGCAACCAAGACTCGCTGTTTATGCTAACCCGCGAAGATTACGCACATGGACGTATTAAAAAGAGCACGAAGCAAGATAAAATATTCTGACTTTGAGCCCAAGAGGTTATGTTCATCTCACCCAAATCTAAAACTAAATATCATGTTCAGCTCTTGTAAAATATGATAATTACCAATGTTCCTGTGATAACGAATGACAATGAAATATGCCGTCTTTATTTCAGATTGGGATTTAATGACAAGTTTATGACGAGAGAGATCTGTGTTTCTGAAGAAAGTATATTTAATAATCAGAGTCGAGCTTTTTTGTCATGTTCACAATGTCTCACGATAATTAAGACAACATGTTTTTACTCCCACCACGATTCATGAATTTTTATATTAATGTGTTTCAGAAAACACATTCAAATTAGCTGCAATTGACAGTTAAAACCAAACTTCTTTTCCAGTTTTGGGAGCGTTTTGCCCTTATTTTATGACAATCGTGGCATTCTCACGTGTTTCCTCCGCTGTCGGGGGGCGCTGTTTCGTTCCGCCTCTTTTAAAAACATCTGACTAGCGCAGCGCAGGGCATTATGGGGCCCTCGATCAAGGCCAATCTCAATGGAAACGCAAGCCACATTTGTCGGCCGCATTCGTGGGCTGCAGGAAGTGACGCAACCGGCCTTCAAATGTCGCCCTCGGAGCACGCAGACCCGGAATTGAGACACAGTCTAAGGCTGCAATCCTTTAGTCGTTCGGTGGATTAATCGGCCGATGGCGTTTTTTTCTACCTAAAATTGTATTACCTTTAAGCCGACTTTAAGCCAGTACCTTTTACCCACGGTTTGAATCCTGTGGCCCATCCAACGGTGCGTCTAATTTATAGATATATATCGGCCACTGGGGGCACTCTAGCAGGAATCGCAAGCGTTTGACACACTGTAGAAGAAGACTTCAGTGGACAGTGGTCACTGTCCAGGGGACACGTCGTGTTCTCTGTATTTTAAACTTCCAAATACAGACTCATATTCACGGAGAAATTAGTCAAATTAGACCCGTGGCGCAGAGGACCGCAGGTGCGCCGCGAGACCCCTGATTCAAAAGACAACTGGCACATCACTACCGTGTACTATATTATGTGTAAATATCTCATGTTACAATGTGGGCACCTGCGGATTATTGACAGGTGCTTATACGTACAATTTCTATTTTCTTTGTAAATTTCGTTGGCTTTTATTCAGGAGCGCTGTATAACCCGAAAAGTACGGTACTTGACTGATTATTTTATTTCGTTTAAAAGTATTCCTACGGGACAACAGCAAAAAGGACAATTGGAGTGAGTGAGCTGAAGATTTTTGAGTGAATCATTAGTTTAATCTTATTTAAATATCTCTTAACATATTAATACACCGTTTGCCAGTACTTTTCTGTATAAATAGACAAATAAATGTCTTTAGAATGTGGTTTGGCTCATTTACATGGAAATACTTTATACTTTTCGACTGAAGTCTTTCGTCGACTACAGTTTTGTCGTTTTCTTCCACACTATAATTATGATTAGACCTTTATCATATTATATACTATTGATTACATTTTTGATATACATGATTCAATAATAAATGATGCAGTATTTAACTACGTCTACAGCACTGACCATGTCTAAAGTGTGACCACTCGATATGTTGTAGGGCATGAATAATGACACAAGGGAGGATGAAACGGTGGATCCAATCGGCCGAAACTGGGCAAACTATTGATTAACTCTGCATTATATACCCTGTATGTCCTTTCTTCCAATGTATTTATTTAATTTGAATGTATTACATTTTTTGTAATTTTGTATTTTTATTTTATTTTATAATGTAAGGTAATGTTTAAGTAATTTTAATTTAAAAAAATAAATAAAAATTAAATAAATTAAAATAAAATATTTCTAATTATTTTTATTTTTTTCTTGCTATTTTTGTTGTTGTTTTGATGTATACATTTTTCTCCTCTTTATGTGCTGGTTTGTACGTCTGTCTTTGTTATTGAAAGAATTTGTAACGTCACAAAACTCTTTTTTTATTATGTACATTTTTAGCCTAAGAAGAAGAAGGGCAAGCTGCAGATGAAGCATGTCCAGCTTCGACATGACTCTGGTGGAGCATTACTCGCAGTACATCCACAACCTCTGCAACCGACTCAGCATCAAGGTCACCGAGAGGTGAGAGTCTCACCTGCAGCCGCTGGCCAAGTCCCGCGTTTGTCTCGCTGTCATGGCAGATGCTGATGGTTTTTCACCTAATAAAGGACGACCCGTTTTACCCTCTCTTGGGGTGAAAACGAGATGGCTGTGCGCTGTCTGCGAAAGCCGTGAACTCAGCTTATGAACTCATCGCGGTGGGAAAAATTAGGATTGGACCGCTGCAAACAGTTTGAAATGGACTAGATCTGTTTTTATATGTTTTAAGAAGGTAAAGATTGGGTACAGCGCCTTTTTTCTCTTTACTGAAAAGAGCTGTAAGAATCGTCAGTGGAAGTGGATGCAGAGATTCGACGAGCCCAATATTTCCACAGTTAAAGACTTTCAATAGAATGTAATGAGTTAAAGACGATATAAACAAAATCATAAAATCGTACCCAATAATGTACAAAAAAGATCTGAATTAAAAGGTTCTGGAAATTGTATTTCAGTCGAAGGTGTCGGCCAATGACAGTCAAAGTGTTTAAGTAAAATGTAAAATATTCTATGTTACAAAAATATGAGAAGGCCGGGTAACTGTAATGGCTGTTGGAACTGTGAATGTGATTGTGGTGAAAAGGCACCAGATATTATATATTTTATACTTGAATATATCTGCTCCTTTTCATTCACGCAGTTTAATGTAAAAAAAAAAAAAAGTAATCTTTATTTTGTATCTTTAATGAATAAATAAAAAAATGTAAAGAAAAACAGTAATGTAAAAAATATAACCATATGTAAGGCATTTTTCTAATTTGGGATTTTTCCAACAATGTCAATTTATATATTATTATATTGTTATTTTTCAATTTATATATATATATATGTATTTTGCCTATTTTTTTTAATTATTATTTCTATATTACGCCAATAAATGTTATCTACATTTTTGTCCTGCCTTGCATCAGTCCTTGTTTCAACTACTGGAGCTCATGATGATGTGTCTTATTTTACTTTAGACCTGTAAAATAGTCCTGTTTTTAGATTTGGTTTTAGGTTTAGGCCAAAATATGTGTGTTACTCTAAGAACCCTGTCACTTTACACCCTTTAATTGTCATTGCCCTTACCCGTAACTGTCCGTTGACCAGTATTGAGAAAGGGAAGACGAAAATAATTTGTGTCCAGTTTTTCTTGTTGTTCTTCCTAAAAAAACGAGCCCAAGGGAGTTTAGCTTTCTGTCAAAGAGGTACACTACTGGTTAAAGACGGCGCGGTTTAAAATACTAGATGTACTACTCAATTTGTCCCCTTTGGTCACTCCCCAAATCAAGAAGACATAACCAATTCCTCGATAACACCCTCCTACAAAACTCAACCTGGAACAACACTCTCGAAACAAATCAGAAAAGCACTATCTCATAGAATTGAACAATTTAGGATCAGGATCAGGATCAGGATATATTTATTGCCATTGTCAATGAACAAATTCCACAACATAGGAACGTGACTTGGTGACAGATGCGACATGAGAGACATGCATAAAGAGCACCGGCCACCGGGGCGGCTCGCTTTCGCGCAGCGCCTACTACGGGTACTTGAACTCTTGGAAAAATGAAAAAAGTTTCAGCAATGAGCAATACAATGATAAACAACACATATTGAGTACATTACACGAGGTCAACGTGAATGGATATTATACCACGTATCATTCATCCATCAGACCGGCTTTATAAAAAGGAAGACACGCATTCCAACAACACCCACAGATTATATAATTTACTGCATTTACTCATCAATACAACAGAAAGACACACTCAACATTAAATGCAGAAAAAGCTTTCGATAGGGGTCAATTGGAAATTTACATTCACCACACACATCCACAAAGATCTGGCTTTGGAGAGTCATTTATTAACTGGATCAAGATTCTATAACACATTTCCCATCTGCCACAATCACAACCAATGGACTAATATCACAAAGCTTCACACTACACAGGGGGACAAGGCAGGGGTGTCCACTCTCTCCGTCTCTATTCACCATTTTTATTGAAACGATTGAAACCCTGGCAACCCTGAAACCGCACAAGCCCATAAAATCTGTTATGTTCTCCTGACATAACAGGCAAATTGAGGGTGTCCAGAAAGCAATTTATATCATCATCTTTGTTGTCTGTAATTTAAAAAAAAAGTTTTTTATAAAATAATTCAAACGCTGATTTAATTTGGTCTTGTTTAGTTAAGATTACATCATTTTGCCTTTCCCGTATATAGTCATTTAGAAAATTTGTATCCACTCTCATAATATCTTTGTTTGGTAAAGAGCATTTCCTTAACTATTTCCCGCGAGGTCGGACCATTAATTTCTCCTCTTATCTTTTTAATTTCTTGTAGCATTTTAGGACTCTCCTTTTGGGCATGGTTTTCTTCCAACAATTTAAAATGTTCTTCCATATCATTTAGCTTTTTCTCCCTTTGTTTCTTTTTTTTCAGAGGCTATGGTTATAATTTGTCCTCTCAATACTGCTTTGGAAGCATCCCAGTGGATGGGCAGGGAAATTTCCCCAGTATCATTTTCCTCCAGATAAGTCTAATGTTGTTGCAAATTTTTTCCTTAAACAAAGGGTCATTGAGCAGGCTGGCATTGAACCTCTAAAGAGTGTTTTTTCATCTTTCCCCCAAATCTACAGATATTGTAGATAGGAGCGTAAGAGCGATTGTGCCTAGATCTGCTTCAGTGATTTTAGATCTGTCTTTATTGAGAATAAAAAAGTAGTCTATTCTGGAATAGTGCATGTGGATTTGAAAAAAGGGTGTACTGGCGTGCCCTCGGGTTCATTTCCCTCCATATGTCAGTCCATCCTCTTCAATAAGAAACGGAACTTCTTTTTAATTGTTCCTCCAGTGCCTCTTGAGTTCGACACGTCTAATGTAGGCTGAATACGTAGATTCCAATCGCCGCCACAAATTAGCGTTCCCTCAGAGTGGTTCACAATCAGGTCCATGACATCAGCGTAGAAAGTGATCTCACTCCCTGGTGGAGCATGCACATTTAAAAGAGTGAAAACCTTTCCATTAATATTCCCTTTAACCAGTACACATCTGCCTTCTTTACCCTCACATTCAAAACTCTGGTCGGTTTGAAATCCATATTACCACTTCCCTCTTATGTTTGCCTCTGTATGATGAATACGACTCCACTTTGTTTTTGAAAGACTCAAAACAAATCCCCACAGCTCTGAACCTCATTTGCACTTTAAAACCCCTCCCTCCTTTCTCTTCTTCATGTCTTTCCTTCTTTCAGAAGCCCCTAATCTAAAAGAACTGTACTCTGACTGTTATTTTTGTTCACCTGCTCGATTATTATTATTTATTTTTTTTAAAGAAAAAAACGGCTCTACCTCCTGTAATTTTAAATTCTTTTTTCTGTCAAATTTCCTTCACAGACTGCCACTTGACTGATGTAAAAGTATAATTATTTACCACACGATATATCACCATCAAACGCCATAATTAGAAAAACACAAGAACCGGTCATATTGACGTTAATGTCTCTGTACATTCTCTCTTCAATAAGACTAAACCAAACTGAATCGTGTCCCTCAGTTTATGTGTTATTAGCGCCTTCCTGGCTTCCTATATAGTCCCTCTTCTCTGTCTCACTCCATTTCCTCTGTCCTTTCATCTTGTCTTTTCTCTGTATCTCTCTTCAAAAGTATTATTTAAAAAATATAGTTGTTTTGTAAATCACTTTGAATCGTTTCATGCAGACGTGTCAAGACAGAGCTGCTCTGAGCTTGTCTAGTAATATTATGATGAAGTACTTCTATTACTGTTTCCAACAATCTTCGAATCTTCAAACTTCTGCAATATCATTGATCAGCATTTGGGGTCGAGAATGTCGTGAGTGCCCTTTTTAAAGACCATGTTGAAAGATGGACGTAAGTCAATATCATTTTTTTATGAAGTTAGTTGTGAACGTTGTTCATGTACGAACTACAGTAATTTCAATAACAGGTGTTTTTTATTGCTGAGAAATACTTTGAAAAACAAGATGTATTCTGACTGAATTGCGGTGTTCTTTTTCACAGATCTAACCTGTAACTTGGGCTTGCGATAAATATGTCCATAACTGTGGAAACATCAAAAGCGATCGCATCTCCAATGAGAAAAGACCAGGAAAGTGGACAATACATATTAAAACCTTGAGGTTACTGTCAGTACCCCTTACCTGGTAGCAATATTTGTTTTCCCCGTTCCATTCTTGATCATTCTGGCACGAACCCCAAAAGGAGTTAATGAGGTGGAAGATTCCGCTGGAGCTCTGTGTGGAGAGGTGTACCCCAGATATTATGTATCGAATGATCCGACGGGGGATAACAGCGGCGCAATAAATTCATACATGTAATATCCACAGAGGAAACATGTAATCCTCTATTGGGAACGGTCCCTAAAATGTCTGGTACGGTTGTAGTAAAGGTGCACATGTGGTTCCGGGACCCGCCTGAGGATGTATTCAAATGAATCCCCTCCCTCAGAGGGGTGCACGGGACATGTACTGCAGAACAATATATATTCGGGATTCGTCCTACATGCTGTGGTTTAAGTTCAGATTCTGTTCCGGTGGACAACGGTGGATATAATATTCTGTGTGAAACATGCAAAATTTAGAGCCAGGTTGAATATGTACTGGTCCAAAGAGTGGTCCCAGTTCTAGATTCTCAGGAGGTCTATTAATGTTAATTAGCCTTTGTAGTCTTGCGTAGTAACAAGAGGAGTCACACTTTCCACAACAGACCAAAGCTATTTTACTCAGGAGTTTAGGATTATCCAAAGAGATTAGAGTTTTAGGTAAAATGGTGGCTAAATCAGGTACAGGGAGAGGCAACACGAGGGGCAACGCCGTTGCTACCGGGCACATGTGTACACACATAACAATCTTTCCGGGTTTATGGCTATCGGCTATGTATTTTAGCCATATCGATACCAGTAATTTAGAGTTTAGACCGTGGAATGGTTATGAATAAGTGTAAGAGACCCAATCTGTGTGTTGTCATGACGCAGTGTACGAGTGTTACGGTTGAAAACCTTTGGTTCTCTGTTGTGACATATCAAGCTGGGCGGAGCAATGAACCACATGATTAACAAAGCCAGGGCGACTGACATCAACAAGGCATACATCAATTTTTCTACAATTCAGTGACCTGATGTTGAGCCCCCTGTTGATCAGGTTAGAGCTCTTAGAATCTGGGGGGTCTTCTCCTCCCGAAGAGCATCATGGATGTGCTTTAGGAGCCATGAAGACAACAAAGATCGTGCTGTGTAGATGCGATTACCAAACGATGCAGAGCTTCCAAACTGCACTGGGTTTTGGGCGGAGTGGCCACGTGCTCGGACCACCCGATCAGTGGGCTCTGGTGCGGGTTGAAGCTTATATGACCTGCCTCTGACCCCTGCTCTCACACGCTTGGAGTCGTTGCAAATTCAAAGGTCCCACGACGTCCTCAGTGGTTGAGGTTGCAGGTTGCAAGCCGGCCCTTGTGTCTGACCCCTGGTGGGAACAGACAGCCGTGTTGTTTGTTGTTGAGCTCCGCAGGTGAGCTGAAGACTGCTCGACAGTGTGATGCGTGAACCCAAGTACCCCTTGGCGTTCCGGTCTACTTTCACTGCGGTGTCCGTGATGAGAAGAACTTGGAATGGACCTAATCCAGCGTTTGGACCGTCCAGTGCTTACGTCTTTGGCTCTCAGACCAGCGACCAGTCTCCTGGTTTTGAAGTTATTGAAGTACAGCTTTCAGCTGCCTTCGGGAGACGGTTTTTACCTGCAGAAATAGAGGACAACAGTGCATCCAATTCTTTACAATAAGCTAACATTGGAATCAATCACAAGGGGAAGAATCGGGTAGGTCTCGGGGTGGAGGTGGGA